>BPLR01015639.1:0-110391 GCA_021605095.1 Caerostris extrusa | reverse complement strand
ACATCAATAAAATGCAAGTGCCACTGATAACTCACCACTTTGACTTTTGAAGGCATTTGGCGGTTGCATTACGTCGATTAGTTCCTTTTTAAAGAAGCGCACGTGTTTTAATTGTTTGCGTGTCATTAGAACCGTGGTTTTTTTTTGCAAAACTTTTAAAAACTGATTAAAAATATTTTATTAAATGCAATTATTGTTAAGAGCATAAGTTTTTAATCTATTAAAAATAATTATTGTTAAGTTACAAAAAAGTATTCTATTAGCAATTACATAAATAAGAAATAAAATTGTAAAAAAAAATCATCGAAGGAAATTATTTATTATTTTTCAAGTTCTATTTTTTTTCTACAATTGACAGGTAACTACTGAGAATTTATACAAGGGAACATAAATGAATAAAAACATATATAAATAAACAGCCTTCTAAGGAGAAAAAAAAAAATCAAGAATAAATTTTAATTAAATTTTTTTAAATTTTTGAATTAAATTATATAAAAATCATGAAAATAGAACGAAATGATTTATTCAAGTATTCCTACAGAATGTTATATCCGTATTATTTAAAGCTATAATTTATGCCAGAAATGAATGAATAAAAACATATATAAACAAACACCATTCTAAAAAGAATAAAAGAGAATATTAATTCTTGCGCAAACGTTGAAAGATTACAAGCAAGCAGCAATAATAATAAATAATCATTTCAGACCGATATACATGTTATCCATAAAGGTTAGGAGTATGTAAGAACAAAATGTAACAACGCAATCTTAATGCAAGTGCCGCGAAATAATACTCAGGAGTTTGAAGGCGTTGTACTGGGGTAACGATACATCAATTAGTTCCTTTTATATATGTGATTAATTGGTTGTCCACATTATAAAGCCGTGTTATAAAATAGTTAGAAAAGTTTTTGCAAAAAAAATATGTTTAAATTAAAATATTTAATTAAATACAAAAATTATTAAGAACAAAATTTAAGTTTACAAAATTTATAAATAATTATTGTTAAGAATTACAAAACAAAATTATAAAAGAAATTAAATAAATGGTTAAATTGATACTTGACATCAATAAAATGCACACGAAAACTAATGTGCCACGAAAACTCAAGGATTTTAGAAGACGTTGCACTGAGGTAAAATTACATTGATTAGTTCCTTTTAAATATGAGTTTAATTTGTTTCATTCATTATAACGTGATGTATCAAAAGGTTTTTTTTTTTTTTTTTTGCGGAATTTTAAAACTAATTGAAATATTTCGTGGTAAATACAAAAGTGCTTAGGTAACATTTTAATCCGTTAAGAAATAATTATTATCAGAATTTACGGAAAAAAATTAGCAATTAAATAAGAAACAGCTAGATATAAAAATCTGAACGAAATTATTTACTCAAGAATTCTTACAATATTTTTCTACAATTATTTACAGCTACTGAGAAATTTATACAAGAAATGAATGAATAAAAACATATATAAGCAAACATCATTCTAAGAAGAAAGTCTCAGTATGTTACACGTTATTTAATACATAAGATATATTTTAAAACAGAAAATATTAAAAATATCTAAATTTTACAAATTGTTTAAAAAAGCTATATTCTCAGTATTCCAAAAGTCTCAATTATGTTCGTTATTTAATACATAAGATATATTTTAAAACGAAAATATTAAAAAATAT
This sequence comes from Caerostris extrusa, assembly GCA_021605095.1. Lineage (NCBI taxonomy): Eukaryota > Metazoa > Arthropoda > Arachnida > Araneae > Araneidae > Caerostris > Caerostris extrusa. Next base: position 108,710 of record BPLR01015639.1, on the reverse strand, counting down.
CTAAGTACACAAATTATTCAAAAAATAATTTAAATTAATTAAATTAACATATTAATTTAATTAATTTAAATTAAAAACTAATTATTAAATTATTATTTAAAAATTAATTAAATATTTAAAAAATAAGTACTTTTAAAAATTTAATTAATTTATTATTATCTTAAATAATAATTTTGTTTTTAATAATATATTTTAATATGATAAACGTTTATTTTTCAAATTCGTAGAATTTATTCTGGTTTTTCAAAAGAAATGAATTAATTAAATTTATAGTAGAGTTATTTGAATTATTATAAACAGATCTTTCAATAATGCCTACATTCCATTATTAATATTATTCGAATTTATATGCAATGAAATAACAAAAAATAATAAATAAGTGCAGATAAAGGCTTATTTATTAAGTGCAAAATATAACATACAGTAATCTCAATTAAGAGTGAAACAAAAACATCTGTCTAATATGAAAGCGCAAAGTATAAAATATTTAAATTAAATAGGCCGCATTAGTATTTACCCTATGAATTTTCACATAGCATTTACACATCGAAAGCAAGCGCCTCTAAGAAAATGTTTTAATATTTAAAAGACTTTTTGAAGTCCGTTAGATATGTCAGTAAAAATTAACAAAAGCCTACACTTATCATGAAAGATCCATCATAAAATGAATCACAAAACTAATTTAATTCTCTCTTCCAATGAAGCTAAAACATATGGCAATAATCTAGTTCAAATAATGTTATTTCAAGCGCTATTTTTTGCCCATGCCATAAATACTACAGACGATACATATTAAAACAAAAAATCGAGAATAACACAGCTCAACAATATAAGGTAAAGAATACTATTTTTAACTAAAAGGAAGGAAAAAATGAAACTATTTTGCTGCATTAAATTTTATTATATTGTTAGTAATTTTTAAAGAAGCATATATATTAGAAAAATTTATATATTTAAGTTGTTAGTAAATTTTGAGATACAAATTTATTTTTAAATTTTGTTATATTATAAAAATGTTCGAGTTACATTATTTTATAAGGAAATAAATGTTTCTAAGTCATTTTATTTTAAATGACAGTATACCTATTGTGCCATCTAAGTATGCGACAAACAATTAGCTCGAAGGATTTTAGGAAAAACTGTTCCACAACTGCGTGCTGTAAACTTCCACCAAGCAAGTCTTGTTATCAATGCAAGAGCCCTTTGTATATGATGTCACAGTCCCACTGGTTTGGTTTGTCGCTCTACAGTCATTTTTTGCACACTTTAGGCCAATTACACCGGGACATACAATTTAACGATTTGAACCACTACTAATAATAAACTATACCACACCCCAATGACTAGGAAACTGAGTTGACCATATGCAGTTTGGGAATGCATGTGGGTGTAGGAAGTCTGATTGAGCTCTGTAATGCCTACGTCATGAGACCGGCCCAAAATTGGGCTTAAGTGAGTCCAAACATCCATGGCACCGCAGGGACTCGAATCCGTAACCTGTGGCACCGAGCGCTAGACACTTGGCCATTCAGGCCCCGATTCCGAACCATTAACAAACATCCATGACACTGCCAAGATTGGAACTTGGAGCCTGAGATACCAAAAAACAGAGAGCTAGCTGATTGGCCATGAGGTCGGCATCGCAATGATTGGATTCTTGTTTCTAAAAACGGCAATGCAACATATTTTGAATATTATTAAATTAGATAATTATTGCCCGAATCGTGGCTCAGTTGCAACGCGACTGGTGAGCATTAGGGCGGATGTACGCTGTCGGCAGCGGACATAATGTCAATCCGCTATAGGCTTTATTGCAGACACTGTTTCAAAAAAACGAGGAGCCTTCGATGGCGCTTTGATGTTCAGCCACTCGCCTCGTTAGTCAGACTACCTGGTGGGTTTTTACAGGTTTTCTCTGATACGATATGCAAGTGGGATAGTTCGGCCTAAAAGACTTCCCGAATGCACTGCCCTCCCTCTTCAGCGTCACGGAACCAAACTAGACTTCTATCTACGGGTGCTCCATCACAACAAAAGCTGCCATCAACTTTCCCGTCCTTCCATGAGACCACACGGGTTCATGGACTTGGTCTAGGGTGTTGCTGTCTTCCAAGTAGGATTAGAAACAACACTTTCAATGTTAAAAGATCAATGAAATTCTTGAAACTCAGAATTAACACTATAACAATAATGCAAAGGTTAAAAAACAAACACTACTTTCCCAGTTTATTTCTTACTTTTTTTTTTTTTTTTTAGGTATGTGTAATGATGACTGTGATAGCTTACTAATGTAATACTCACGCAGTTAATCTAAGACAGGAAACTGCAGAAAGGGCTTACATACACGGTTATTTAAGACAATTTCTAAGTAGGAAAGTTATGAGTATGTAGGTAATTTGCAATGAATTTGTAGGTAATCTTATCTTTAAAGAGTCACTACTTCAAATACAGGATTTCCTTGAAAATAAAGACCTACGCTGAATGATGTTTGGAATTAAATCATATTTTTAACATTTGACGAAAGCAATTTTATAGTCAATCAAGTGAATTTTGAGCGATAAGTTTTAACTAATAGTTATTCATACATAAATGACAGTCGTTACTTTTTTACAATTTACCAAGGACAGGTTTAAAAAAAAAATAGCTACCTTAACTAATTATGTCAAGGCGATATCTTCCAACTCTTCTTCTAACAATTTACATTAAAATAATTCCACAGAAAATATTTCAATTTATTTTTCGATGAATATTCTTACTTAATTTTGTAATACTTGTTAATAAGTAACAAACTGTGACAATAAATTATATAGCATCTTTAATTACGAAAATAAATAAATAAATGTGTGTGTAGCATATAATGGTGAAATTCAGAATAATTAACATAAAGGCGTTTTCATTCCGATTAAGTTCTTTGCGTATACTCAACTCAGAATATTCTTTCAGAATTTTTTGCAAGATAATTTTCTACCTTCACAGATGTAATAATAATAAATAATAATATTAGATGTATAATAATATGTAATGATGGATGAATTACACATTAATAATTAATGTTAGATATTAATAATAATATATTAGATGGAATAATATTAATAATTTATTAGATGGGTGAACTACATATTAGTTCATTAGATGTATAATAATATGTAATTCACCCTTTCAAAATACATCATATATTCGTCATTTTCTGTAGTCTTTTTATTTTTTCCCATTGCTTTACAACTTCATCTTAACAAATATATTTATTTTAAATTACAAAATCATCGAATATATTAAAATTAGTAAATACACATTTTAAATAATCTATTTTCATAAATAAATAAATTAATAAACAATTTATGAATACAGGCATTTATTACTTTTACACATTAAAATTAGTAAATAAACATCTCAAATAATCTATTTCCATAAATAAATAAGTTAATAAATAATTTATGAATACACATATTTATTACTTTCATATGTTACTTTATATGTTAAATATAAAATTAAAATCTTTAATTTTATAATTTCTTACTTTTAAATATTTTAAAGATATCCTCCCAAATATCTGATATAATTACTAGACATAATAATATGAAATACAGGTTCTCAAAATACTACATTAAAAAGTCCATTAGTACCTATTTACTCATTTCAAAATACTGCATATATTTAAAAAAAATTTATATTAATACATACTACATACAAAAGTTTAATACTACTAATTTACTCATTTCAAACTACTGTATACATTTAAAAATTTATATTAATAAATACTACATACAAAAGTCCAATACTACCAATTAAATCATTTCAAAATATTGTATACATTTAAAAATTTATATTAATAAATACTACATACAAAAAACCAATACTACCAATTAAATCATTTCAAAATATTGTATATATTTAAAAATTTATATTAATAAATACTACATACTAAAGTCCAATACTACCAAATTGCTCATTTCAAAATACTGTTTACATTTAAAAATTTATATTAATAAACTTATATATCAATATAAATTTTTAAAAGATAAAAATAATTAATATAACTATAATATAGTTCAGTATTTTTTTTTAATTATTAAAATCTTTCACAAAGTCACTGTTATTTAAGATTAATAAATTACTCAGATTTCCCTTAGCAATTTATTTTCATAAATAAGTTAAAAATAAAATTTATAAGACTACAAATAAATAATTCCTTCATGAAAATTTATTTTCATTATTATTTCTCAACATTTTTAAATCAAAAAAAATAAAATCCATAACTTTAAATTTGTAATCTAATACGATCCAAGCAAGTAAAACATCTTTAAAATTCTAGCACCATTCAATTAAACGAAAAACTTCTAAATTAATAATAATAATAATAATAATAATAATATTATTTTCCTTTTAAAAAGCACAAATATTTGTTTAAAAATAAAAACAAATAATTCTGAATTATTAAGAAGCAGATCGAAAATAATTTCACTTTCAAAATCGAAAATTAATTATGCTTGCCACATGCCTAGCACAGTTCTTCAATGACGTATTAAGTTCTTCCGATAGATGGCGCTATTGTACGATGCAGTTCGGAGAAAAACCCCCGGGAATGAAATTCCAGGAAAAATCCTCTTCAGAGAAATGAGGTGACGGGAGGGGGAGGGGACGTTTCTTGGAAGCGCGTGCCTATTCAGGAGAAAAGGAATACTTCGAATGGAAGTAAATCGAGGTTAATTTGGAAGAATCGTGTGATTCCAGAAAATTGTAATTTGAAATGTTTTACGGAAGAGGGAAATAAAATTGAACAACAATTTATGTAAACTTTCATACGAGATGTTTGCAGAGATTTTTACTTTCATCCAAGATGTTTACATATATTTTTAATTGATATTTTTAAGCTTCTGAAACTTTGTTTGGTTGAGTTATTAAATATTAAAAAGGTTTGAAGTTTATTTAAAATGATAAAAATGTAATTGAAATTTTAATAAAACACATCGTTTCAAAGACATATGTTATATTCAATTCATATATAATAATTTCAATAAATGGTGTATTTTTTTTACGATTAATGTTTTTAAAGATCTAAAAAGATTTCAAAAAAAAAATTTAACGAAAGAATTTAATTTAAATTTTAATAAAACACATCGTTTTAAACACACGTTATATTCAATTCATGTATATTAATTTCAATAAATAATGCATTTTTTTTTTACGAATAATGTTTTTAAAGATCAAAAAAAGACAATGAAAGAAGTTAATTAAAAATATTAAAAAGGTTTTTAAGGTTATTTAAAATGATAAAAGTTTAAATAAAATTTTAATAAAACACATCGTCATCATTCAAACACATATGTTATATTCAATTCTTATATCATTTTCAATAAATGGTGTATTTTTTTTTTATTTTTTATGAATAATGTTGTTAAAGATCTAAACAGATTTCAAAAAATTTAATTAAAGCACTCTATAGGATAATTTTAAAAATTTTGTATAAAAATAAAATTACATTTAAAAAAAATGTTGCAATATGCTTAAGATCATTCTTCTTTTAATTAAAATTTAAAAAACACATTGTCTTAAACACACGTTATATTCAATTAATATATAATAATTTTAATAAATGGTGTATTTTTTTTTTTTTTTTTTTTTTTTTTTTTTTACGAATAATGTTTTAAAAATCCAAAAAGATTTCAGAAAAATTTAATCAAAGCATTATATAGGATAATTTGAAAATTCTGTATAAATAAAAACTACATTAAAAAAATGTTACCATATGCTTGAGATTAATACTAATTTTTAAAAGAATTTGAAATTCCCTTTAAAAAAAAGTGGAAACCTTATGAAAAAGATAAAAAAATAAATAAATAAAAATAAAAATAAGGATTCATTGGAAATTCACAAACTTTAGAATTTTTGTTTGAAATGATCGTACTTTTTTTTTTTTCTTCAATTCCTTCTATTAGCTCACACTCTCCTATATATATCTTGTTCAAATTTTCAATCGTTAATAAAATACTTTTTATTAATCCACTCAATTTCAAATGTATTTTTTTTAACTTGTAGTGGATGGCACTGTATGTTAACATAGTTTTGTAAAATATTAATTCAGTAATTAAATTTAATTAATTAATTTTTTTTTTTTTTTTTTTTAGATTTAAGTTGCGTATATCTACCAATAGATGGCGCCAGATAAACTTAAAAAAATGAATGCAAATGATTTGTAAAGGACTTTCTGCAATATAGTGAAAAAAAGTAGGAATTGACTTAAAAAAATTTTTTTTTTTTTTATATTACTTGTTTTTCAACAGAAAAGAAATTCGTATAATGCGTTACAACTAAACAAAAAATTCGCAGACGACATTGAGAGACATTGACATTCATTTGAGAAATTCAAAGCTTTTTTCAATGAAATTGAAGAATAGTTAAAATAAAATTAAATACAGCAACAACAAAAAATATTAAGCATTTCCTATAATAATTAGAATTAATTAATTTCAAGAAAATAAATACTTCTTAACGTCAAAGAACCAATTTAAATTTTAAATTTTTGTCTAAGAAATCAGTTGCATATAAGGATAAAAAATTTTCTATATACTAATTCAAGATTTAAACTCATTATTATTTTTTCAATTAAGGTGAAATGAAAAGAATATAATCCCAAAAAACACAGAAAATGGTATGAACAAGAAAAGATCATACGTGAAAATTATCACAATAAATATTTCATACGACGTTGAGTAATACATTTTCAATAATTAAAAGCTAATTTAATAAAAAGTTTAAAGCAAGGATTAAATATGATTAAATATTAAGAAATAAATGTTTTTATAATTGTCTAATTAGGCTCTTCTAACGAATTTGTAAAATATTTTACTGCATAATTAAATCAAAATTTTTTTTTTTAAAAATGAAGGCTTTTTTTTTTACTTAAATTTAAGATTTATCTTTATCTTTATGGCTAAAATTTAATTTATGTTAAAAATAAAAATGCAAATAATAAATAGCACGAAAAATACGTTATCATAAAAAAAAATATATATTAATAAAATATTTTTTATCTCCTATTTAACACTTCCAAAATTATTTATGTTGTTTATTGCGAATTCTTATGAATAGATCAGAACGAATTTACTGACATATACACACAAATCGACCAGGTTATTTAAATTTTACATACCTTTGTAAACAGATTTTAAATAAAATACTTTCATTTCAGATACCATAAAATAACAGTTTATAATAAGTTTTACATTTATTATAAGACTTATTTATTGGTAACTTTAATTTGTAAATTTATATATATATGTATATAATAATAGGCATTTAAAATATCTAAATAAAGCTTTTAAAATATCTATTATATAGAATAATGTTTATTTTCAATTTGAATTTATTTGTTAATTTTTAAAAAACTACAAAGAATTTATAATATCAACAATTAAAATGCTATGAATGCAATTCATGCCATTCCATAAAAATTAAATATCAAATTTAAGACAAAGCGATTCGATTAATTCAATATATAAGCGTATATTAATCATTGCTTTATTTAAGTAATTCAATATATAAGCGTATATTCATGTAATTCAATATATAAGCGCATACTAAGTATTGTGTATATTCCAGAGATTCTACATATACGCGAATATTAAGCATCGCGTAATCAAGAAATTCAACGTAAGAGCGTATATTAAACATTGTGTATTTTCAAGTAATTCAATATATGAGCGTATATTAAGCATTCCGTATATTCAAGAAATTCAATATATAAGCGTACATTCAGCATCGTATTTTTCAAGTAATTTGATATACGAGCGTATATTAAGCGTTGTGTATTTTAAAGTAATCGACATAAGAGCTATATTACATTGTGTATTTTCAAGTAATTTGACATACGAACATATATTAAGCGTTGTGTATTTTAAAGTAATTCGACATATGAGAGTGTATATTAAGCATTTTCAAATAATTCAATATATAAACATTGCGTATTTTCAAGAAATTCTATATATAAGCGTAAATATTATATAAGCATTGCGTACTTTCAATATATAAACGTATATTAAGCATCGTATATTCAAGTAATTCAATATATAAACATATATTAAGTATTGCATATATTCAAGTAATAAAAATAATCCATGCAACAGTGAAATTTTAATTCAAAGACTGGGAAAAGAAAACAGAGACAGAAATAATGATTATAATACGCATACAACAACTTGAACAAAAAATCCAGAAAACAAATCGTTTATAAGTATCAAAAAAGCCTAATTTTCTCCTACCATTTTCTTGCAGATATGCAAACATAAATAATTCAAATGTTTTATTCAACATAAGATTAATACAGAACAGAAGCTCAAAAAAGGTCAGTTGTGGGATACAATACCAACCACTTAATTGATATTTATTCTCTCTGCTACTGTGAGAAGATTGTTCTCACGCATTAGTGATAGACAACCAGCGAATGGAAATCACGCGATATCACCATAAATATATCATGACAGGAAACTATTCTCTTTTTCTGCTCATTTACAAACAGCCATGCATAAAAGGAAAAAATCTTTCGAAATTAAATCGAATTTTCTGATGAAGAATAACAGCTCCTGTATATTCAAGTTATTTATATAAGCGTATATTAAGCATCGCATATATTCAAGTAATTCAATATATAATCGTATATTAAACACAGCGTATATTCAAGTAATTCAATATATAAGCGTATATTAACTATTGCGTATATTCAAATAATCCAATATATAAGCGTATATTAAATCAATCGTGTATTTTCAAGTAATTCTATAAATAAGTATTGAGTATTTTCATGTAATTTAATAAATATATAAGCATTGCGTATTTTGTAGTAATTTAATAAATATATAAGCACTGCATAGTTTCAAGTAATTCAATATAAGTAAACATTGCGTATTTTCAAGTACTTCAATATATAAACGTATATTAAGCATCGTATATTTAAGTAATTCAATATATAAGCGTATATTAAGTATTGCGTATATTCAAGTAATAAAAATAATCCATGCAACAGTAAAATTTCAATTCAAAGACTGGAAAAGAAAAACAGACAGAAATAATGATTATGATACGAATACCAACAATTGAAGCAAAAAACTTGAAAACAAATCGCTTATAAGTATCCGAAAAGCCTAATTTTGTCCTACCATTTTCTTGAAGATATGCAAACATAAATAACTCAATGTTTTATTCAACGTAAGATCAATACACAACAGAAGCTCAAAAAAAAAAGTCAGTATGTTGGATGCAATACCAATCACTTAATTGATATATTTATTCTCTCTGCTACTGTAAGAAGATTGTTCTCGCGCAGTAGTGATAGACAACCAGCGAATGGAAATCACGCGATATAACCATAAATATTTCATGACAGGAAACTTATTCTCTTTCTTTTTTCTGTCTTTTAAAAGATGTATAAAAGGAAAAAATCTTTCGAAATTAAATCGAATTTTCTGATGAAGAATAACAGGTCCTGTAAGTAATTAGACAGCTTAAAAAATCAAAATATGTGGTATTTAATTATGAACACACGTATGTCTGATAACAGCATGTAATTTAAATAGAAAATACATATATTCAAGAATTTATCGTTCGTGAATACGCTGGTTGTAAGCGATATGGATTTATTTTTTGGCAAAATGTCACGAAGAATCAATAGTGTGAGCTGTACATTAAGCATCGGTATTTTCGGTACCAATATATATTGAGCGTTTGAGGCCAAAATGGAATTTACCAATCCTTGAAATTTCAATCAAATATCTCTAATTGCAAATCGTATTTTGCAAGCACCAAATCTTTAATTTTTTTGGACGTGAGCTACGGTTGAGGTTGATGACCGACCAGAGGGCTTTCAAGTAACGCTTCAATACCTATTTGAACTGTTTATATTAAACATCTCTTTCAAGGAATGCTCAATAATGCCTTCTTAACGTTCTATACGTTTCCGTAAACAAAATAATAATGCAAGTTCATGGCCCAATTAATTCAGGCATTCAAATCTGTTTTAGTGTCTCACAAAAACAAGCGTAACTCAAATACTAATGAATATTTTGACGTTAAATTTCACACAAAAAGACAGTACCAGAACCAAAAAGAAAAAAAATTAAATTCCATAAGCCCCAGGAATTTTAAATCGAAAATTGGTCTTACTTTTTTGGACACACGGTAGTATGCAAACATAAATAACTCAATGTTTTATTCAACACAAGATCAATACAGAACAGAAGCTCAAAAAAACGTCAATTGTGGGATACAATACCAACCACTTAATTGATATATTTATTCTCTCTGCTACTGTAAGAAGATTGTTCTCACGCATTAGTGATAGACAACCAGTGAATGGAAAGCACGCAATATCGCCATAAATATATCATGACAGGAAATTATTCTCTCTTTCTGACTTTTACAAGACAGCCAGGCATAAAAGGAAAAAATCTTTCGAAATTAAATCGAACTTTCTGATGAAGAATAACAGGTCCTGTAAGTAATTAGACTGCTTAAAAAATACGGAATAAATAGCAAGTGGTATTTAATTATGGAGAAACTTAAGTTAGATAACAGCATGTAATTTAAATAGAAAATGGATAAATTCTTTAAGAATTTATCGTTCTTGAAAAACCGATAAATTCTTAATGAATTTATGAATACGTGAATACGGTGGCTGTGGAAAGATATGGGTTTCATTTTTTGGCGAAAAAGTCACGAAGAATCAATGCAGTGTGTGCTGGTGCATTCAGTTTTCTCCGTACCAATCAAGATTTGACGCGTTTGAAGAGCAAAATGGAATGGATGGATTCTTTTTTAAAATACCAACATCATCATCAAGGTCTCTAACTCTAAATCGACGGTTTGCAAGCACCAAATCATTAATTTTTTGGACGTGAGCTTCGTCGGTTGAGGTTGATGGTCGACCAGAGGGCTCTTCGTCTTTAATGTGTTCTCAGCCTTCTTTGAACTGTTCATACCACTTCTAAACATTTCTTTCCTATATAGGAATGCTCACCGAATGCTTTCTGCAACATTCTATACATTCCCGCAAACAAAATTTAAGGCAAGTTATTTGCTCAATTAATTCATACATTTCAAAAATCGCCGGAATCTGTTTTAACGTCTCACAAAAGCAAGCGTAACTCAAACACTAATGAATATTTTGACGTTAAATTTCACACAGATGTCAAGGACAATGCCAGAAACCTAAAAATGAAAAAAAAATTGAAATTACATAAGGCCCAGGAATTTAAATTGAAAATTGGTCTTACTTTTTGGACACAGTAGTATGCAAACATAAATAACTCAATGTTTTATTCAATACAAGATCAATACAGAACAGAAGCTCAAAAAAAAAAAGTCAGTTGTGGGATACAATACCAACCACTTAATTGATATATTTATTCTCTCTGCTACTGTAAGAAGATTGTTCTCATGCAATAGTGATAGACAACCAGCAAACGAAAATCACGCGATATGACCATAAATATTTCATGACAGGAAACTATTCTCTCTTTCTCGTCTTTTACAAGATGCATAAAAGGAAAAAATCTTTCGAAATTAAATCGAATTTTCTAATGAAGAATAACAGGTCCAGTAAGTAATTAGACTGCTTAAAAATACGGAAAAAAGCATGTGGTATTTAATTATGAATATAAGCATGTTAAATAAAAGCGTGTAATTTAAATAGAAAATAGATAAATTCTTCAAGAAATGATTCAAGTAGAACATAAATAAGTAGCGCACATAGTAGCACATGAAAGGCCGTAGACAGTTGTACTTTTCAAAAATTATTTATGTTGAAGAATTTTTATTTTACGAGAGTGAACTATACAACGTTATATTATACGAAAATAAATAATAAACACTGTAGCATTTTTCTAACGAGTAGAGTTTTTGCCATTTCATTCCTAGTAGAAAGGAATGTATATTATTTGAAATGGTATATAATATCAAGGCATCACTCAAATTTGACGCCAGAGAAGCAGTATTGTGGTAGTTATATTACATTACAGTGCAATTAGTGTTTGTACTAACGAGAATAATCTGTCATTCAAATCTGATAGCAGATATTCGGTATCACGTATAATAAGACTCAAGAAGTTAGCAAATGACTGAGCGACCTTCACAGGTCAAACAACCACATATTGAATATTAACTATACCACGAGTTGTTCCATCGTGATTGGTGATAGACCATGAGCTGAGAAATGCCCTCTCAATGAGAAGTCAGAGAAGTGGACGGAACCCCTTGACGGAATGTCTTAAAAGATTTTTTTATTTTCAAGTAATTCTACATATAAGCATTGCGTAATTTCAAGTAATTTAATAAATATATAAGCATTGAGTATTTTCAAGTAATAAGCATATATTACGTATTGTGTACATTCAAATAATAAAAATAATCCATGCAACAGCGAAATTTCAAATAAAAGACTGGAATAAAAACATCAGAAAGAAATAATGATTATGATATGAATATAACAACTGAAACAAATATTCAGAAAACAAATCACTTATTAGTATCCGAAAAGCCTAATTTCCTTCTACCATTTTCTTGCAGATATGCAAACATAAATAACTCAACATAAGATCAATACACAACAGAAGCTCAAAAACGTCAGTTGTGGGATACAATACCAACCACTTAATTGGTATATTTATTCTCCCTGCTACTGTAAGAAGATTGTTCTCACGCAGTAGTGATAGACAACCAGCGAATGGAAATCACGCGAATATAACCATAAATATTTCATGAGAGGAAACTTATTCTCTTTCTTTCTCGTCTTTTACAAGATGCATAAAAGGAAAAAAAAATCTTTTCAAATTAAATCTTGTAATTTTCTGAGTAAAATGAGATAAAACAAAAGCGTTAATTTAAATAGAAAATAGATAAATTCTTTAAGAAATGATTGAAGTAGCACATAAATAAGTAGCGCACATGAAAGGCCGTAGACAGTTGTACTTTTCAAAAATTATTTATGTTGAAGAATTTTTATTCTACGAGAGTGAACTATTAAAAATGAAGTATTTTTCCCCCTAGTTTTCTTTTTATTAACCATTTTAAATCTATGCAAACTTATACAAAAAATAAATAATCAATATCATTTTGACACTAAAAAAAAAGATGAAAAAAAAAAAAAAAGTAAAGAGTTTCACATATTGCATAATTACTACTGAATTAGAAATGTGGCATCATATTATCACATATTATCATGTATTATCATCATATTATCACATATTATCATCATATCATATAAATTATAACTATTTTTGAATTATAACTTCTATAATTAACTAACAGATATAACACAGCGTGGTCCGACAACTGAAAATAAAACATTTTAGTTTCAATAAAAATGGTAAATAAAATATTTAAAATCAGAAATAAATTGGTAAACATGATAATAGTGCAATACTAAAAATATTCTATACGAAATTCAGCAGACAAAAATTAAAAGTGCAATTCGCAAATGTAAAACATTTTAAAATAAAAATATTTGCAAATGATAGCACTAGTTCGCACGTAAAAAACTGTGACGTTTTAACTATAAAAAAAATTACTGGCGTCAACTGAATATGAATACATGATTCATATTTAATTAAAAAACAAGTAATATATAAAAAAAAAAGAATTTTAAAGTTAATTCCTACTTTTTTTCACTATATTGCAAAAAGTCCTTTATAAATAATTTTTATTCATTTTTTTAAGTTTATCTGGCGCCATCTATCGGTAGATATATGCAACTTAACTATGAAAAAAAATATAATTAATTAAATAAATTTTATTAATAAATTAATATTTGAAAAAACTGTATTAACTGTACTGTATCAAGTGTCATCCACTACAAGTTCAAAAATATGTATTTGAACTTGAGTGGAGGAATAAAAAGTATTTTATTAATGATTGGAAATTTGAACAAGATATATATAGGAGAGTGTGAGCTAATAGAAGGAATTGAAAAGTAACAAATATTTTCTCTTTTGTTTAAAAATAATTTTGAACATTAGGAGGAAATTCTTATAATTCTTATTAAAATTCTTATATTCTTATAATTTAATATTTAATTGCATTTTTTTCTACAATAAAAAAAATTTCTATTAACAATTATAATTTCTTATAGAAAATTCTTATATTTTTATAATTTAATATTTAAATGTATTTTGTTTCCAAATTAAACACATTTTTTCCCATTCACTAAATAAAAAAATAAATTTAAAGAAAAAAAAATTGACTATTATAAATAGTTGTTTGTTAAGTTAAATCATAAAGTTAAATCAATAATGTTCCGTAATGGTTGTGGGTGATGCTGCATTTGTCTTCCAATATTCATACGTGCTCCATCGGAAAAATAACTGGTGATCTTGCAAGAGACAACAGAAGCTCGAATTTTGGTGTAGATACAGCACGATGCGCTAATACGGTGCAACGAATATTGTGGTATCTACCATGAAAGATATGACAGACCACATATTCTATTTAACTGACCATATTTTATTTTACGGCACAAATAAAAAATAAGCATGATAATTACAAAAAAATATAAAAAGACGAAAGTTTCAGCCACATTTTCATTACAATGCGCCTTGGTAGGCTGTCACACTCCAATAGCCACAATCTTTGGAACCTGACTGGAACATCTCTAACTCCGTTATACGGGGAAGCACATCTATATGGGCTTGATGTCAGCCCTCGCTCGGCAACAAAATACCCTAAAAACTGCTGTGAGCTTCTCTACACTAAATCATCGGCAATATATCATATAAGTACCTCAAGGCCTGCTCGCCTAAGTATGGATAGCGCTACACCAGACGGTACAATACGGTAATCTTTTTTTTTTTTAAGCTCAGAGATCACACACGGGACACTACAGAGTACCTTTTTCCGTGACTATTGCTATCGACAATTATTCACAGTGGATGTCTCCCTGCCAAGTCTTCCCACAATATCGTGAAAAGAAAATCCATTTTCTCGTAGTCCTATAACATGGTCTCGTTCAAACTGAATAAACTGCTGATACTGCCTTCTTAAAGATTTTCTTCACTCTAATCTAACACACAAGCCCAATCCAGAAGATAAATAACATCCCCAAAGTTTACATCACGTATTTAAAAGCAAACGTGATTTTCATGTTCATAGTGGCCCTCTTATTCATCTTGCGTGAAATGTGAACAGATATCATCTTTCATGTATGTAGACACGTCTTCCAAATATCATTTATCCGGCAAAACTCCTTGGTGTTGTCATTTTATTTTCCGCCAATGTACGAGCAACTGTGTGGATGCATGTAATTATTTATTTATATATAATTATGCAAAAGGGGGATTTATTACTATCTAATTTTATCTTTCTTCAAATCGTTTTTAATTTTTATGTATATCTTTGTTCCGGTCCTTTTTCATCCACTAGTACACACGAATGATAAACATCGTATTTTGTCCCCTTTTCTAAAAATTCTGTTTCTTTCTATCGTCCACAAATTATGATTTTTGTACATTAAGACTATTTATTTTTATTCACACGAAGCTATATAAATTAAAAAGCATATAAACAAAAAGCATTTTAGGTGGGTTTTATATAAAATATAACACCACCTAAAAATGCGTGGCGTTTTATAAAATTGTTTTTTTTTTTTTTTTTTTTTTTTTTTAGCGACAATTTTGATAAAAACTTCCATAGATTGTACACAAAGGACAAGTGTCCAGACACTTTTAAGAATTTTTAATGTACAATACACATCATGGAATTCAAAAATTTTTAACATCTACACCACGAAATTATTAATGTATAATCCGCACATTATAGGCAAATTAGAGTAATTTTAAATGTATCTGGAGCGACACGATCATAAACGCGTCGAATATTTGAACTGAATCAACTCGGTTCAAACACTTCACAAGAGATCCCGAACCAAAGTTCTCCCTCTATCCCCAGGGTCGGCAAGCTAAATTCGTATTGCCGAAAGTCTTTTGTTAAAACAGAAAGGGAAACAGGTTCGAAAATTCAGATGTCACCTATTCGTGAAGATGTTTCGAATTGCAGTAACATCAAGAAATCTAGTCTCGGTTGGCGCAATGATATTATCTCTTTTTTTATGATGAATATCATGGGAAAAACATTATTTAAGAAGACAAAACATTATTATTGTCAAATGTTTCAATTACTGCGGCAAATATTAAAGTTCTGATATATGATTTGTGATGAATGTTGCTCTATAGCAGAAACTTTCACTCATATGGACAATTTTGTGTCTAATCCTCAGTGTCTTGCAGTGCGAGGACATCCTCATCAAGGACAAGAGGCAGCTTCTGTTGTGATGGAGCACCCGTAGATAGAAGTATATTCTCAAATATTCAAGGAAAAAAAAATTAAATTTAGGCTGGAGTTTTTAATTTTAAAAGTATCGTAGAAATTTCTCTTCATTTTGCTTGATGAAATGGACGCAATCGGTTTTAATTATGTACGCAACAGAAAGAATAATAAAAGTTAAAAGAAAATCGTATCAATTAAGATTTTTGTATATTGTACAATAAAGTAAAACATTTTGACATCTTTCATTTTTTTTTTAGAAAGAAATCTGTTAACCCTTTTATACATACTGAAAAACCCATTCTTCATTGTCAAAATTTTTATTTCGTCCCCTTATACAATTCTGGTTTTGTGAAAGATACAAGAATGAAATGGTACAAAATAAAAATACATATGATGTTTCCTTTTAAAAAGCTCTTTACAGAAATGATGAATCGTATTTTTCAAAAACACGCTGAATTGGAGTAAGCTCATACATCTTATGATTATTATCTACAATCCCTAACAATATTTTTCAAACCGCTCCTTAAAAATCTAGAACTGCAATCTTGTCCAATTTATCAAATTCTCTCGCTCTCTCTCTCTCTCTCTCTCTATATATATATATATATATATATATATATTTATATAGTATTTGTTAAAGAATCCCATCCTATAAATATGTTTTACATGTAAAACATATTTTTGGGAGCCACACAAGTTTTTAAATGTTTTAAAACCGTATGATTCCAAATGCAAATGATTGAACACACGGATTGCTTATAAAATATTTAAATGTATTCAAGCATCAGAACTGCTTTACTCATCATTAAAAAGGTTTTTAAACTTTGCAGAGTCAAATGTCACTAAATCACGAATTTGCGATATAATAACTGTTGCCAAACATACAATAACACGAGTGAACATGCATTTGCCTTACAATAATATAGGGTAGCCGAAAATAACCTAGATTTAAAAATTAATTTTCACATGAGTTTTGACTCATGGTGTTACAAAAGCTGCTAATGAATACACGAGTATACTCGGAATAATCAACAAGAGGTTAAACTCAGTTAAACAACTTCACTCGATTAGTATAGTCCTCGCATTTTCGAGAGGAATAGTACTGCTTTTCGAAAGGTTTTTTTTTCAGGAATAACTACTTCAAATTTCAGTATCATAAAAATATCAACATCAAATCATATCATATCATATTATACATATATCAGTATCGAATCATATATCATAGATATATTAGTATCAAATCATATATCATACATATATCAGCATTGAATCATATCATATCGAATTTAAGTTTCGCTGGAAAAAAAGACGATATGAATCAGTAAGCGTAGTCAACGATAAGCATAATAAGCCATCGGATGGTGCTAGACATGAATCAGTAAGCATAATAAGTCATCAAATGGCGCTAGACATGAATCAGTAAGCATAATAAACCATTAGATGGCGCTAGACATGAATCAGTAAGCATAATAAGTCATCAAATGGCGCTAGACATGAATCAGTAAGCATAATAAGCCATCAGATGGCGCTAGACATGAATCAGTAAGCATAATAAGTCATCAAATGGCGCTAGACATGAATCAGTAAGCATAATAAGCCGTCAGATGGCGATAAACATGATAATAAGCCATCAGATGGTGTTAAACATGAAGCAGTAAGCATAATAAGCCATCAGATGGTGATAAACGTGAAACAGTAAGCATAATAAGCTATCAGATGACAAACGTGAAACAGTAAGCATAATAAGCCATCAAATGGTGCTAAAAATGAAACAGTAAACATAATAAGCCATCAGATAGAGCTAGATATGAATCAGTAATCATAATTAACCATCAGATGGTGCTAGATATGAATCAGTGAACATAATAAGCCATCAGATAGTACTAGACATGAAGTACTTCAGAATTAAAAAATTAAGTATTTGTTTAATATAAAAAAAATTATCAAAATTTTCTGTTGCCTAGCATATAAAAATAATTCATCCAACAAAAAAAAAGTTATATATCACTTAATGTTACAGCTTTTAAATTATGCTGGAGCATATACGCATGCAATGCATACGTACATACCTTCATATTCTACATAAAAATAAATTACTCGTAAGACTGAAGAGGTCATTTCAAACACAAACTCACATGATATAATCATTACTTTGCATCTGGTACAAAGGCTCAATAGGAAATAAAAAAATCAATTAATATCGATAATCAGCATTAATATCAAAAGAACTCATAATTATATTGTCAATTCATGAATGGAGAGAAATATAAAAAATACTTGTTGAGGAACAGATAAAAATCTTTTAGGTTCGGATAACAATCAAGAAAGATTACAGACAAAAACAAAACACGCTGCTAAGGAAAATGAATTACCCATTAAATAAAGGCAGCAAAATATGCAAAAAAAACCCTCCATGTTAAAGTAGCCTTTTAAAATAAAAATCCGTCACTTTCAAGGTTAATATCCACCCGTGTAATCCGACGCTAAGGTCACCTCAAAAAGCTGTTTTTCGACTTGGAAGTTATTTTATTCATTAAATTTTCCTTTTTTTCCATTCCTATCCTTCTTTACCAACTGCTGTTAAATCGCTTTCAACTACATACTATAATAACGTAATTATTACAACGAACTTTTTTTATGCGCTGTCTCGTAGAAAGATTGGCATTTGAAAACTATTCTTGTATTTATTCTCAACGAAACATTCTTTCCATGATAAGTAAATATAATCAAGAAAATAATCTGCATATAAACATTTTTAATTTAACAAAATTCATATAAATCTAAATTGACACACTAAATTAACTTATATATGTTACATGAAATAATGGATTCATATTTCTGTACAATAACATAATGGTATATATTTTCTTGAATAAAAATTTTAATCTAATTAATTTCCTTAAATAAAAATTAATTTAATTCTTTCTTTACCAATTGCTGTCAAATCGCTTTCAACTACATACTATAATAACGTAATTATTACAACGAACTTTTTATGCGCTGTCTGGTATAAAGATTGGCATTTGAAAATTATTCTGGCATTTATTCTCAACGAAACATTCTTCCATGATAAGTAAATATAATCAAGAAAATAATCTGCATATAAACATTTTTAATTTAACAAAATTCATATAAATCTAAATTGACACACTAAATTAACTTATATATGTTACATGAAATAATGGATTCATATTTCTGTACAATAACATAATGGTATATATTTTCTTGAATAAAAATTTTAATCTAATTAATTTCCTTAAATAAAAATTAATTTAATTCTTTCTTTACCAATTGCTGTCAAATCGCTTTCAACTACATACTATAATAACGTAATTATTACAACGAACTTTTTTATGCGCTGTCTGGTATAAAGATTGGCATTTGAAAATTATTCTGGCATTTATTCTCAACGAAACATTCTTCCATGATAAGTAAATATAATCAAGAAAATAATCTGCATATAAACATTTTTAATTTAACAAAATTCATATAAATCTAAATTGACAATGGAATTAAATGGTAAATAATCTAAACGGATGGACTAATTGACTGATGGAATCATATTTCTATACTATAACATAATGGTATAAATTTTGCTTGAATAACATCCTGCCAATGACTTTTTAGCATGCATTGAGGATTGGGAAAAAAAAATTGGCATAAGTGCATTGTGTTCGGAGGGGATTACTTTTTGAAGGCGATGAAATAAATTTGGAAGTATAAACAAAGGGTTTTTGAAAAAAATAAATAATTGGTCTTACTTTTGGGGAAGTAGTATAAACATTTTTAATTTAACAAAATTTACATAAATTTAAGGTATAAAGATGTATTTGAAAACTATTCTGGCATTTATTATCAACGAAACATTCTTCCATGGTAAATATAATCAAGAAAATCTGCATATAAACATTTTTAATTTGACAAAATTCAGATAAATCTAAATTGATATAATAGATTAACTTTATATATACGTATATGTTACACGAAATAATGGAATAATATTTCTGTATAATAACATAATGCTATATATTTTTGATTGAATAATTTAAAAATAAGCATTATCAATTCTAGAATAATTCAAAAATTCAAATAAAATTATATGTTGAAAAATAGAATAGAAGATATAAATAGTTATAAGAATAGAATAAATATAAAATGATTTTGTAATATCATCCTTTTTAAAAATATTTCTTGTAGACTGTTTAAAAAATACATGAATTGTTACTCGAAAGAGATAGCAAATGAAATGATAAAAATAATGAAAATAAAAGAGCATTTCTAACTGCTTCGTAAAATGCTTATAAATCGAAGAAAAAATAACCTACATTATTTGCTTGAAATAAAATGAAAAATCATAAGAACAGAATTATTTTCTTATTTAAAAAAAAAAAAACCCGAAGGATTTAGTTTCTATATGTTGCAATTCGGGAAAATACTTTTCAGATAGTTAAGACATAAATGGCAGATCCACAAAATAATGATGGAAATTATATAAAAGAATAAGCCATGTTATATAATTTATCTAAATCATTTTTAAAGAAAGTACAGTAAAAAAATTGTGAACCTCATAAATATTACTAGTCTATTACCAATTAGAAACAACACATAAATTCAATTTAGATAAGGTTCATTTTAAATTGTTAATGAATGGAGAATGCATTTTGTAGCATAATATCAAAGATATTTCTTACGTCGCAAAGTTTTATTAAAATAATGTAATTACATTTTTTTTTATCAAAATATGCATTATTAGTTTAAAAGAGATAATTTTTAAAAATCAATTAATTTTCATGAACGGATTATGAATATTTAGAATGAATAATGTAACCGTGCTTCCTCCTACACACTTTCACTAGTGGCCCATGGCGTTCAAGAGAAATGGTCAGTAGACATCGAGACTCTCACCTGAGAGGAAGTACAGCGCAACCTGCTCTCCCGCTAAGAAATGTTTAATTTATAGTCCCTCATCCCGAGGGAAAGTATACTTTGCACAAACCCTGTGCATTAGTTAGCGACACACTCTTACTCGAGTGGAAGTACACTTCACGCAATCTGAGGATGTTCGAGTTTCGGATTTTCGGCTTATAAGTGGAGTCCTTCCACGAATTTATTATTAATTTGTCTCTAAATGTGTTAAATATTGTATGTCACTAATTGCATGTGAAGTACATTTATGCGTGTGTAAATAAAATTGTGAATTCTCCAACCTGTGCCTCAAGTATCTCAACCCAACCCCACCCAGTTACAATCTGGCTGCCCGTACCCACACCATTACAACAATTTATATTGTCCCAAAAAATTTAACATCTTTTATATTTCTATTAGAAGTCTTCAGAAATATGCTATAGAAAAAATAAATAATATTTTCAGTCTAATAGATCATGCTGAATTGAGTTGCTCGTATTGCATCATTATACTATTCAAAAAGAAATAATAATGCGGAAAATTATGAATGTTGTTAACATTTCATAGCGTTACCCACAAAAACACATTTATGTTTCTACATTTATTAACAAATAGAAATTGTTTATTAGTAATAGGAACTTAATTATAAAATTACTTAACGTAAATTTCCAGATACAAACTGAAATTCTTAGTCTCATTAACTCCACTGTCAATATTTTTTCCCTTAAAGAGAGTACTTAATCCTCTCAAAATCAGTCAAGAAAAACCTTTCTGTTTCTAAAATTAGAAACCGACAGATACCCTCAATCCCTTAAGATTCTTCGCCTTGGGCATTTTTATTATCTCGCGTTCGTTAACAAGCTCATTACGCAAAATACCACTCTGTCAATTAATGAATCCAATTTGAGAGTTGAAACAGTTTCTCGGGCTTAAAGATTTGAAGGTCGTTATTGGAGTGAAAATAACGAAGAAAGTGAGTCTTCTTGCAAGAGGAGACAATTTTTATTCACTTCAGTAAATCAAACTCGCTAGTTAAGGCGGCATGTTTGTGCGGCTGTTTTAATTAAACATTGCCTGTTTTTGTTCAACATCAAAATGCGAACTTTTTCTTGCATGTATTTACTGAAGTCGCATCATTATTTTTATTTTATAAATTGCTAAGAATTTTTTTTCTTAATAAATCATAAAAATGACAATAACATTTTATTTATATTGGGTGAGAAAGAATTATGTATTTCAAATATGAGAGATTAGCAAATGAATAATAAATTCAAAGCGAAATGTTTTTCATAATGGAATTAATCTCTGTTTTGATTAAAAAATATTTACCATTATAACCATGTTCCCTCCTACACACAGGCAAGAGTGTTTCCTGTGGTGTTCAAAATAAATGGTCAGTAGACATCGAGACTTTCCCCCGAGAGGAAGTACAGCGCAATCTGCGCTTCCGCTGAGAAACGTTTAGTTTATACCCCCTCATCCCGAGAGAAAATAATTGTGCACAACCATGTGTTAATTATTAGTTGGCCGACAGATTGTAACTCGGAGAGGAAGTATACTTCAGTCACCCTGCGCATATCCGAGTTTCGGCTTATAAGTAGAGTCCTTTCACGAATCTTTAATTAATCTGTCTCTAAATGTGTTAAATATTGTATGTCACTAATTGCATGTACATGGTGTTTATGCGTGTGTAAATATAGCTGCAGTTCTTAAACCTCTGTCTCAAATATCTCAATCCAACCACACCCAGTTACAATCTGGTTGCCCATACCCACATTATTACAACAATTCATATTATTACAAAAATATTTACTATCATTTATATTTCTATTAGATGTCTTCAGAAATAGGCTATAGAAAAAATAAATACTTTTAGTGTAATGACAATGACTTATATGCTTCTTACATAGTAGATCATGCTGAATTGATTTACTCATATTGAACCATTATACTATTAAAAAATAATAATAATGCTGAAAAAGTATGATTGTTGTTAACATTTCATAATTTTCACGTAAAAACACATTTACGTTTATACATTTAATAACAGACAGAAATTGATGAAATACCAGTAATAGGAACTTAATTATAAAATTACTTTAATATAAATTTCCAGATATAAGCTGAAATTATTAGTCTCATTAATTACCCTGTTTATATATTTTTTTTCCTTAAAGAGAGCGCTTAATCCTCTCAGAATCAGTCAAGAAAATGCTTTTCTGTTTCTAAAATTAGAAACCGACAGATACCATCAATCCCTTTAAGTTTCTTCGCCTTGGGCATTTTTATTATCCCCGGTTAGTTAAGAAGCTCATTACGCAAAATACCACTCAGTCAATTAATGAATCCAATTTGTGAGTTAAAACAGTTTCTAGGGCTTAAAGATTTGAAGGTCATTATTGGAGTGAAAATAACGAAGAAAATGTGTCTTGGAAGTGACAATTTTTATTCACCTTAGTAAGTAAATCACAAATTAAACTCGCTTAGTTAAGGGCGGCATGTTTGTTCGGCTGTTTTAATTAAACAATGCCCGTTTTTGTTCAATAACAAAATGCGCAGTTCTTGAATGTATTTACTGAGCAGCATTATTCTGCATTTTAAATTGCTAAGAATGTTTTTTTAAAGTAAATATGTGTCGCAAGTATTTGAACCCAACCACACTCAGTTACAATCTGATACCCCGTACCCACACCACTACAACAATTCATGTTATTACAAAAAATGTTTACCCTCTTTTATATTTCTATTAGAGGGCCTGAATGGCCGAGTGGCTAGCGCTCGGTACCACAGGTTTCGGGTTCGAGTCCCGGCGGTGTCATGGATGTTTGTAGTGGTTCGGAATCATCTTTAAATCGTAGGTACCGCGTACAACATGATCATAGAGTGTTGCGGGGGTATTGTTACTCCGCGTCCTTAGCTTATTTTCCCTAGCTACATGCATTCCCTGGGTAGTGCTATGTGTGTAACGTCGGTGCAGCGCTTGCCTTAAGGCATCCAAGACAACAATTTAAGTGTTTGCCAGCTGCATTAGAACAAAAAAATATTTCTATTAGAAGTCTTCGGTAATATGCTATAGAAAAAAAAAATACTTTTAGTGTAATGACTTTTTGTGCTTCTGATAAATCATGCTGAATTAAGTTGCTAGTATTGCACCATTATAGTATTAAAACAAGTAATATAAAAAAAAAATGAAAAAGTTGAAATTTTCCTCTTACATCTGGCGCCATCTATTATTAGATACATGCACCTTAAATCCCTAAAAACTAAAATTAATTTAATTACTGAATTAATATTTGAAAAAACTGTATTAGCATTCAGTGTCATCCACTACAAGTTCAAAAAAATGTATTTGAACTTGAGTGGATGAATAAAAAAAAGTATTTCATTAACGATTGAAAATTTGAACAAGATATATATATAGGGAGAGTGTGAACTAATAATAGGAATTTAATAAGAATAATAATGCGGATAAAGCATGATTGTTGTTAACGTTACCACAAAAACACATTTACGTTTATACATTTATAAACAAACAGAAATTGCTGGTTCAGATCCTAGTAATAAGAACTAAATTATAAAATTAATTACTGTAAATTTACAAATACAAGCTGAAATTATTAGTCTCATTAATTCCCCTGTTGAAATTTTTTTTCATTAAAGAGAGTACTTAATCCTCTCAGAATCAGTCAAGAAAATCCCTTTTCTGTTTCTAAAATTAGAAACCAACAGATACCTTCAATCCCTTAAGATTCTTCGCATTGGGCATTTTTATTATCCCGCGTTCGTTAACAAGCTCATTACGCAAAATACCACTCAGTCAATTAATGAATCCAATTTGAGATTTAAACAGTTTATCGGGCTTAAAGATTTGAAGGTCGTTATTGGAGTGAAAATAACGAAGAAAGTGAGTCTTGCGAGTAAGTGAAAGAAGGCGACAATTTTTATTCGCTTCTCAGTAAATCAAAAATAAAACTCGTTGGTTAAGGCGGCATGTCTGTTCGGCTGTTTTAATTAAACATCGCAGTTTTTTGTTCAACAACAAAATGCTGTATTATTCTGTATATTACATGGCTAAATTTTTTTTTCTTAATAAATCATAAATGGCATGAATCAAATTTTATTTATACTAGAAAAGAACGAATTATGTATTTCAAATATGAAAGATTAACAAATGAATAATAAATCTTAAAGCGAAACGTTTTTCATGACGGAATCAATCTTTGCTCTTTGCTTTGATTTAAAAATATTTTTTTAAATTTGCAATTTATTTGTTGAGTTTTTAATGTATTGAGTTTAAAATGGTAAATTTCGGATTATATATATATATATATATATATATATATATATATATATCCGAAATCTACCATTTTACTATTGCCGTCATTTAAATCCACCATTTTATTTAAATCACAATGGTAAATTTTGAGTATGCCATATATCCGAAATCTACCATTTTACTATTACCACCATTTAAATTCAACATTTTACAATTACTACAATGATAAATTTAGAATATGTAATACATATATCCGAAATCTACCATTTTACTATTACCACCATTTAAATTCAACATTTTACAATTACTACAATGGTAAATTTCGAATATGTAATACATATATCCGAAATTTATTTTAATATTATTACCATTTAAATTCACTATTTTTCAATTTACCGTTACCAGAATGGTAGATTTAGAATATGTAATACATATATCCGAAATTTATCATTTTACTTTTTATTACCATTTTAAACTCAACATTTTACAATTTACCATTACCACAATGGCAAATTTCAAATATATATATATATATTTAAAACAGAGATTATAATAGATTTATAGAGATTTAAAATTACCATGTAAAACTCAATATATTAAAAATAAAACAAATAAATAGCAAGTATATTAAATCAGAGATTGATTCCATTATGAAAAAAGTTTCGCTTTAATATTTGTTTCATTTGTTAATCGCTTATATTTGAAATATATAAATGATTTAATATAAAAATTAATATTTTTGTTATAGTAAACATCATGTAATTACTAACATAAATTTGTTTTTATAGGACTGAATTTAAATAAAATATCACGAACTTAAAACTACAGCAAATGCTGTTCTCTAGTATGTTTCATAGGAACATTTGCCAATCAATCATGTGACAATGTTGAATGTAAATAATTTTCACTCCTTCACCTTTAAAAATAAGACCTCATCTATATTTAGATCTTTATTACCATTATCCCCAAAATGAATTTGTATATTGAAATATTATCTTAAATAGATTACTACAATGCTTACAATAAAAATAAAAAGAAATAAAAAAAAAAAAAAAAAGCAATAAATTGAGAAAATTGAAAATCGATATTAACGAAAACCGTATTTTAAAAGGTACATGACACCCCTATAGTATAGGCGCCATTGTGGCTTACTTAACGTAAACAAAAGGCCTTAGATCTTAACACTTTTTAAAAAAGATTATCTATATTAATGTTTTTTATCTTAAGTGCAAAAATATGTGCATTTCCTTTTATCTCTCACGATTTTGCAGATCAGCTTTTTTGCTTTTTAGTTGCAATAATATCCAAAAATCTGCCACATAAAAAATTTTGAACCAGGAATTCACTCCGCTTCATTTCTGAATGCTCTAATATAAGCGTCTTAAATTCGTTTATTTAATCTTTTAGTCGTACTCTAACTGTATAATTGGAAAATAAAAATAAAAAGATCTGAGAATAGACAGACAATAGCGTTGCAAAATATACATGTTTAAATAATCCAATAACATGTAAATCCATAAAAGAAAAAAATCTTGAAGATGGTAAAAACGGATAAACACACTTTTGCATTTGCATGTAAACAATCAATTTGACGTCCAATATCAATTCAAAGCACACAAATTGAAACTGAAAATATGAAAAGTCAAAAAAAGATATACACATATAAAAAATAAAAAATAAAGTATCCATTTCAAAAGGAAAAAAATCTTCAACAAAATAACTCAACGCGCGTGCATGTTGTTGTCGCACTTCCCATTTTCAAAAAAATTTGCATAGAGATTTATTCAACTGCCAGTGTAGAAAACAGGGAAAATTGATACGAAACCCAAAGTAATAAAATTCCCATACAATGCACCTTTGAAAGTGAACCGTAAAACAGCTTTTACCATCGTAAATATTCATTTCGGAAAGATACAGAATTCAAATAGCAGAAAACCATTTCCTCCCCTCCCAGCGCTGCTGTCCTTGGCATTTAAATACATCCGAGCCGGTTTATCAGAGAAAATTTACCTCCTCGCAAAATCCTCCCGTGCTTTTAAATGTCACGTAGTACAAACAGAGATCTTATTTCCAAAGCTTCAATTGAGATTTCAGCAAGGGATACAAAATGCTTCGCCTGTTAAAAGTGGTGTATGTTATTTCAATATTCTGCTTAAATGCCATTTTTAAAACATATGAATATAATAATGTAACGAAATTAACTAAGTGAATAATTTGTGTCGTATTAAATGATCTTAAATATATTTTTTTCTTATATAATATATATATATATATATACAATTAATCAGAAAAACAAAATTGCGAAATTGTAGAAATTATTAAAAATATGGAAAGTTAAAAAATATTTATTGTTTGCAGAATTTCTTTTACAGGTTAAGTTATATTGTTTTTCAATGTCCATAAATTAAAAATAAAAATCGCCTATTTAAAAATACCAAAGGTAGCTAGCTTTATGCAAATTAATGCTTTTTCCAATTCACACTATAGAAAAGTGACATAACTTTACTGATTTGATACAAAAATGCATATTACGAAGAAAGATTAGTTATTTTTCATTTGAAATTAAGAAAACATTCACAATAAATGAATAACTTTAACTCCAGGCAGAAAAATTATGTTAAAGACTTCTACAGAAGTGATTAAAAATGATTTTTATTAAAGCAAAATTATATCAAAGCAAGCAAGAAAAAAAGTTTTGATATTCGATTCAATTTTTTTTAACTAAAATATCCGTCTTTAACTAAATTTCCTCTCGAAAACAATATTAAATAACAGATGTTATGAAATAAATAACAAATTATGAAAACTTAATCACGAGAAGCAATTTAGCAAGTTTCCTGTTATCCTAAAATTAGAATGAGCATTTAACAACGGAAACACGAGACTTTTGTGGTCAACTTAATCATTTCGAATGGTTTCACATGATTTTCTTGCAATACAGTGAATCATTTTAACGTTAATCAACTCTGCCATCATTTACCAACCAAAAGAAAAAAATAATAATAACCATATCAACGTTATTTGTAGTTAGAAAATAAAAACCTTTTGACTTGTTTGTTTATAAAGAGTAACTGAATTTCTTCTATCATTTTTTTTTATTTCTGATTAGCATGCATATTTTTTTCCAAAATTTTGCATATTTTAAATAAGCAATGAACAGAATAAACACAGTATGATAAAAAAAAAAATGAAAATAAAAAGCAAGATACTTTTGACACCTACAAATTTCAGTTTATAAAAAATCTTGTAAACACAGCTGCACAGTTCAAATGTAAACAAATGAAATATTTTAACAAACACAGTGTTACCATATTATAGAGTCCAAACAACATTAAATGCAGTTCCTACTAAAAATTACGTAGTTTTTATGTGTGTATGTTAACTTTGTTATTATTTGGTGTCAGAAGGTCTATACAACACCACATTTTGACACTTTTATTAACACTTTTGGAAACAGTCAAACCCTACTGATTATTTGAGGATCTTTTTTATTCGTATTTTCTTTTCTTATTTCTCTTTTAATTGGATAAATTGAGATAAACCTACTAACTCGAGCATAAATCTCAAAGTCAAGTCAATAAAACGTATATATATATATGTATATTTCAAAAGGCAGATTATGAAAAAGTAACATATCATGTATAATTTTTAAATTTATATTATGAAAATATTCCTAAATATAAAATCAAAATTGAAAATCAAAATTTTGAAAAATTTTTATATTTATCTCCTTCTTAATTTTTTAATTATCTCTTCATTTATTTTTTCTCTTTAATATACCTGAAGATATTAATTAAATATGATATGCAAAGGATAAAAATTTCAGGCGTAAAATATTAAATTGGAAATTTACATTTATAGGCAAAAAAATTCAATGATAACGAAAGTTAATAAAACAGAAATAACAATGTAAAAGCTACGCGCTAAATCAAACGAAGTCATTAATTGATATTTTATGTAAAAATAATTTTAAGTAGCAACAAGTTATCAAAATTCTATCATCACGACGATAGAAATTTTTAAAAATTTTTTAGTAGTTTAATGCTTTCAATGAAACTAGAAGATAGCTTGAAGATTGCTTTCAAAAACTAGTCATCTCTCCCATCATTCCATTATATACAATTCATAATCACTAAAAATAATTGGTTTTTCTTCATCAAATGATTCTTTTGAAATTATAAAGAGAATAAATAGAACTTAAAATAAAAATCATTAATACCTTTTAAAATAATGATTCTTTGAAAAGAAATGAGTAAGATAAAAAAAAACAATAGATCGCTATCTTCAAGGACAGATACAAGTTATAATAATCAATTTTATTGGCTATCAAAGTGAAGGTAATAAAGATTTTCTTTGTTTCCAATCACAGGTTTCTGACAACTACTAACTTTGTTTAAAGGAAGATATCCACATTACTTTACTTTTCTAATCATTAATATAAGAATTAAGAACAGTAAAATTTATATATCATTTCCATAAAGAAACTACCTATAATTATATGAATATAAAGGAATAAATCGTACTAAATTGTGTAAAAATTATATATCTATGCATAAAGTTTGATGCATTACATTAATGCAAAGAAAGAAATTTATATCTAAAACAAAACATTTTTATTGCAATTCGAGAAGATTATAATTAACATATTGCGTGATTTTATATAAATTGGTTTATGCATAATAATTTTAATCCAATACATATTATAATTTATAATTAGACAATTACTATTTGAAATTAATGGAAATATTTAATGCAGGGTTTAAAAGATAAATACACATAAATATTTTTAAAAGACCTACACCGTTGAAGCCAGAAAAATTATTCCAATATTTTATTTGTTATTATAAGATAATTTTTTTCGAAATTAAAAAAAAAAAACATGAAAAATTATAAAAATTATTTATTTTTACGAGTAGTTCCGTTTATCTTCTTAAAACGGTCTTAATTGTATTGATTTAAAATATAACTAAATTTGAATAAAATATTATGTATCAAATACTTCACCACATTCAGTAAAATACAGTATTTAATTAACTAATCAAATCACATTTCAAATCAACATTTCATATTAAAATAATATTTGTAAAAATTAACAAAAACATAAAAAATTTAAGAAATTGTAGAAAACACATTGAAGAAATAAGCATATAAAATTTAGAATAATTTCATAAGAAATAAAATAATTGCAATTCATTTAAAAACGATAAATATAACAGGAATTTTTTAAAAAATTACATGTTTTTACCGCCTATTAATTTGAATAAAATATTATATATCAAATACTTCTTCATATTCAGTAAAATACTCTAACCAAATCAAATTCCAAATCAAAATTTCATGCAAAAACAATTATTTGTAAAAATTATTAAAAGTATTATACAACATCTATAATAATTATATATATAATAATTTATATATAATAATTATATAACTTTTATATATAATACATAATACATATATATTATATATAAAAATTATATAAATTATTATTTTTTACAAATCATATTTTTGTAAAAAATTAACAAAAATAGGAAAAACTTAAGAAATTGTAGAAAATACATTAAAAAGTAAGCAGATAATATAGATAATTTAGAATAATTTCATAAAAAATGCATAAAATATAAAAATAAATATATAGATACAATATAACAATATAAATTTATAAATATAAAAAAAAATAAACGATAAAAATAAAAAATAAGTATAAAGAAACATATAATAAATAAATTAAATAATTATATTACCCATTAATAAACACAGATTACGTTTTGCATTTTACATAATGCAATCAATTAATCAATAAAAGTTTTTTTTATTGAAAATAAACCTTACTTGATTAAAGCATGGAATTTCGAAACGAAAAAATAATAATCATCATAATAATAAAAGGCATTTTTCACTATCACTTCGGAGAAGTTGACCATCCAAACTAGTCTAGCAGAAAAAAAAACTTTGAAACCAAAACAAAACAAAAAGCTAAGAGCCATTGAAACAGCAATCGCCATTTGCTATCAAAACATTCCTTTCCTCAATACAGCCTATACCCCTGCACACTGTTGCCACAGAGCGCATAGGAAAATAAATTACCCAGAATATTGCATAACCGCAAGCAAAAGGGAAGAGCCATATTTTTTTCTCCGAAAAGATGCAATCCTCTCTGAAAAAAATATATTTGTTTTCAGAGAAAGAAAGCACTTGTGATCCTCATTTATGCCAACGACTTGCTACTTAGTAGTTGTACATCCTGTTAGATCTCTCGACACCTTTTTTAAAAGTTGGTAAATGAAAAATGTTGTGAAAATAAACGGTGTGATTAATTAATCTGCTTTTGAAAGAGTAAATCACTTCTGACCTACAACACACTTTTTAGAAAAAGGGTGTTGCAATATTGTAGAATTTTCAGTGAAGCGTTATGCAAAGGTTTTTTTAACCACAACACAGGTTTCAAGTATTTTTGATAAGGTTTAATTTTTTTTTAAACTTATAAATAAAAACAACAATATATACATTTTGTTAAAATATAAAAATTATTTTGATATTCGATGTGTATTCATATAATATTTGTAAAGGAATATAGAATAAAAGAGTTATTCGTAATTAATGCACGGATAGTACTTTAAATAAAAAATAACTTTCTCAATGAACATTTGAAATACGTCAATAGACGACACGTGGCTCAGTGGCAACGCGCGCAGCTAGTGAGCATTAGAATGGAGGTTCAATTCGTTGGCGGCTTTGTTGTAGATGCTGTTTTAAAAACAAGGAGTAACAGGCGTTTGTCATGTTCAAGATCTGCCTTCATTAGTCAGACTATCAGATGGGAATTTTCTGGTTTTCTCCCATACGTTATGCAAATGCGAGGTAGTGCGAACGATGCTAGAATGGCTGAATCGAGTGCCTAGCGTTCTGGATCTTGGTGCCGCAGGTTTCGGGTTCAAGTCCCGGCCATGGATATTTGTAGTGGTTTGGAATCCACTTTAAGTCGTAGGTCCTGGTCTTATATGATTGTAAGAGCGTCACGGAACACAGTTAGACTTCCCTCATTCACGTCATTCCTAAACTGTATAGGGCAACTTAGGCACAGTGATATGGTGCGGTGTAGTAGTAGTAGTTGCAGCAGCAAAGCCCACTCACACATTAAACAAACGTGGAAAAGTTAATGTGACTACATTAAAGGCTAAGCTAATGTAGTTACATTAACATTAATTAATGTACATTATGTAACATAATGTACATTAATTTAACTTAGTCTTTTCCACATTTATTTAGTGTCTAAATGGGCCTTGTTGTTGCTGCTACTACTACTACTACACCACACCACATTGTGCCTAGAGCTGATCTGCTGAATTATGTAGTTATTTTGCATAGAAAGAAAATACAAAAGTAAAGTAAAAAAAAAAAATTACAACTCAAATGTTTCGTTTAAACGTATCATATTATAAACAGTACTATGTAAATCACTGATCCACAAACACAATGTTAAAAAAGCAATGATTAAGTTGTTCATTGAACTCCATCACAACATGTGTACTTTCAAAAATGCCAGTAAGTAGCAATCAGACCTCCTACAACCCTCACACCTGCTCGAACCCGGATGCGCCATGGAATTTTACCATTCATCGTTCCACTTCACTTCCTCTGCCATCCTCATCAAGCATTCTTTCGCCTGAAGAAAAGTATTCGAACAATACTCCTCCCCAAGACAGAAGGTGGATGGATGGAAGACGACTTTTTTTCTCTCTCTCATATTCAAATAGCGCTTGCCTTTTTGTGTGAATAAAGGCTTATGACAAGCTCGTCAGAGCATCAAACGTGGTAACAGAAATGAAAAATAATAATAATATATTGCATGTTTGAATCAGAGTAATGAAGGAAGTAAAGTCACGATTTGCAAGACAAAAAATGAATGAGAAATCCTTCAAATGCGTTGATAGATTTCACAGCTGACGTGTGTAAAAAGGAACAGCCTAATATGAAGATGTCAAAAACACTTACTGATTCGTGAATGCAAATCGGCAATTGGTTAAAATATTTTGCTGTTAACCGTCATTCAAGTTTTGCAGTAAAGATTTGGAAGCTCGTTTTGAGTAATGCGTAATATAATGGTTATAGTAATATATGGTTAAACAACCTGGATACTATGCATAATATACGGTTAATCAACCTGGGTAATGTGGTTAATATATGCTTAATCAACATCGGTAATATGTTTAATATAATCAACATGGGTGATATGGTTAATCAACCTGGGTAATATGGTTAATATATAATTAATCAATTTCGATAATATGTGAAATATATGAACATGGGTGATATGGTTAATCTACATGGGTATTATGCATAATATATGATTAATCAATTTGGGTCATATGTGCAATATATGGTTTAATTAACCTGGGTAATATACTTAATATATGCATAATATATGGTTAATCAACATGGGTAATATGCTTAATATGATTAATCCATCTGGGTCATATGAGAAATATATGGTTTATCAACCTGGGTAATATACGTAGTATGGTTAATATGGTTAATATAATATATGGTTGATCAACATGAGTAATATGCGCCGTCGGGCAATATACGTAATATATGGTTAATCAACCTGGGCAATATACATAATATATGGTTATATGGTTAATCAATCTGGGAAATATGCTAAATGTTTGGTTAATGAACTTGGTAATATGCTTAATATATGGTTAATCAACCTGCATAAAATAACGATGTTAAAGAAAACTATAAGTCAGGTAATAATTTACCTACAAATATTAAAAAGTTGAAAATTTCTAGAAAAATAAACAGCCTGCATAAAAATTGTGCACACTTAAATAATAAACATTAAAAAAAAATATGTATGAAAAATAAAAATAATTTAACACATTTATAACAGGGAAAAATTAAAAAATAACCAAGTCGTTTTTCAAAACTTCTTATTTAAACACATTCCATTCAATTACATGAAGAATTTCCAAAATATACTATTTAGAAAAAAAAAATCAAAGTAATATAATTTAAAGGTACTTTATCTCATAATGAAAAATGAATAATAATTAACAACAAAATTTTCCCTCAAAATTATCATTAACATTATTATTATTATTATTATTATAGTAGTTAGTAGTAGTTATATTTAGTTAGTTAGTGGGGCCTGATGGCCGAATGGCTAGTGCTCTGGCTTTCGGTACCTGTGGTACCGGGCTCAAATCCCAGCTTTGCCCATGGGTGCTGTAGTGGTTCGAATCCACTTTAAGCCGTAAGTCCCGGTCCTAATAGGATCGTAGAGCGCTATGGGGCATTGTTACTCCGCGTCCGTGGCTTACCATCAAGTTACACGCGCCCCCTGGGTAATGCAAAGTGAGTAACATCGGTGCAGCCCTTATGGCGAAAGATCACGGTCTATTTGCCAGCTGCATTAGAAGAAAAAAAAATATTTAGTTACTAGTAGTATTATAACATCAAACAGTATTAATTAATTATAGCATTAATTAGTATTAATATTGGAAAAACCATTTCACTTTTACAAGAAAATTACAAATGCAGAAATTATATATTTTTATTTTGTTTTTAAAATAATTTTTAATAACTATTTTTTAATTAAATCTTGTACTATTGTATATTTATATATAATAAATATTATTAAAAACTAGGCTTAGATGCAATTTACAAGTTTAATTTTCAAAATTCGTATTTGATTTAACATGTACAAGATTTGATAATCAAATGAAGAACATTGTTTTACATTCTGATAAATTCCAAAGCTTTGAGTAATTTTATTTATTCAAAAGTACATTTATTAATTTGATTAAAACATTCTTAAGAATAATACTATAAAATACATAGCATGTATTAAATTCTTTAAAATTTAACATTTTCAAAGAAATTTATCTCAGTAAAGTTCCATATTTACATAGACATAATTAACACACCAACTCAACGTAAACTTAATTATTATGACTTATACCAGATGTTACTAAACAACTTCGCATATTATACATCGGCTTTGAAATCCTTTTTGAGGACTTAATGGATTCAATAAATTAAATGGATTGCAGGGTAAAGGAAAAGTATTTGCACATTTATTTCGTGCATTTCATGAAAAATCACGTTCTTCTAAATAAAGCGAAGCTTTAGTTCAGACATAAATGGTTTATAACGTCTACAAGAATACACAATTTAATATCTTATTCGAGAATTTTAAAAAAAATTAGAAGCACTTGCTATATATTTGGAGTAATTTTCGTTGCAGTAAATTATGATAAATGCATGCAAAGCTTTTCAATAAATAAACATTAAAAAATTGGTACTTGAAACATATAATATTCAATTTATGGTATAATTATCACTTATGTTAGGCAAAATAATTTTTTAAAAGACACCAGGTATGTTTCTATTTATTAAGTTAAATAATGATTATATTTTATGAAATAAAACGATCTAATTTTGCTTTGTCTCTTTATAAGATGTGCATTTCAAGTGGAATATCTTATTCAAGAATAAAAAATTAGAAGCACTTGTAATATTTTTGGAGTAATTTTTATTGCAGTAAATTATTTATTGAAAATTTTGTATACAATTTCAATATAAACATTAAAAAATTGGTACTTGAAACATATAACAGTCTATTTACAATATAATTATCACTTAACTTATTCGTGTGAGGCTAAATAATTTTTAAAAAGATACCATGTATATTTATA
Source organism: Caerostris extrusa (assembly GCA_021605095.1). Lineage (NCBI taxonomy): Eukaryota > Metazoa > Arthropoda > Arachnida > Araneae > Araneidae > Caerostris > Caerostris extrusa. The sequence goes on along the minus strand of BPLR01015639.1, from coordinate 72,521 downwards.
TTTATTAATTTATTGAAATAGTCGATTAAATTTTATTAAAAAGAGATATAGTTTCCCTTTTTTTTTTTATAAATGCGAATTTCAAAGTGAAACATTTTACTCAGAAGCTCTTGTTATATTTTTGGAATATTTTCATTGGAGTAAATTATGATAAATGAAATATTTGTTATGATAAATACAAAGCTAATACATAAACATTAAAAATGGGTACTTGAAACATATAATATTCAATTTAAGGTAAAATTATAACTTGTGTCCGGCTAAATATTTTTTAAAGACACCATGTACTTTCATATTTATTAATTTATTGAAATAATCAATTATATTTTGTGAAATAAAGAGATATAATTTTTTTTTTTTTGTTTCTTTATAAGATGTGCATTTCAAGTGGAATATATTATTCAAGAATAAAAAATTAGTAGCACTTGTTGTATTTTTTGGAGTCATTTTCATTGCAATAAATTATGATAAAATGCAATATGCAAAGCTTTTCAATAAATAAACATTAAAAAATTGGTACCAAAAACATATGACATTCTGTTTACGATATAATTATCACTTCATGTGAGGCTAAACAATTTTGTTAAATATATCAAGTACGTTCATATTTATTAATTTATTGAAGTCAATTATATTTTGTTAAATAAATAGATATAATTTTCATTTGTTTCTTTATTTAAGTGAAATGGTCAGTAGGCCTCGAGACGCTCACCCTGAGAAACGTATAGTTTGTAATCTTTCATCCTGAGAGCAAATATATTCAACGCAGCCCTGCGTAATAGTTGGCCTACAGATTCTCGCCCGGAGAGGAAACATTTTCGTATGCAGCGCGTAACTGAGTATCTTTATTTTCGGCTTATTCATGGAATACTTCCACGAATCTATAATTATATGTCTTTAAATGTGTTAAATATTGTCTGTAGTTAATTGTACGTGTGCGCTATTTGTGCGTGTGTAAATAAAGTGTGAATTCTCAAACCTGTGTCTCAAGTCTCAACCCAACCATACCCAGTTACAATCTAGCTGCACAACCCACAACACTACACCATTAAATAGTCTAATTGCGAATGAGACACGTTCACATGTGAAATCACTATTCTCCAAAATCTCATGAAAGGAAAACAACGATATAACGATATAAAACACTAATGAAAAACACAAATGATGGTCTTAAAAACTATAGCAGAAAATTAAATAAAAATAATTTTTTTTTTGTTTCAAAACATGCATCTACAAATGTACACTTACCAAAAAATAATTTTTCCTGGATGCATTGCAGATAAACATTTAAGAATTGTAAATAATTATAATTTTTAAAAAAAAAAAAAATTAAAATCATTAAATTTACATAAATAATTCATTTTACCTGAAAATTACACATCAAAGTAATACGTACACTATGATATTCCCCAATCTCAAGAGCAATTTTTTTTTTCTTTTTAACTTTTTCAATTTCGCATAAAGCCAATTTCTATCGTTATAAATATCCTTTTATCAGGTATCAGGAAGAACATTCTGCATTTTCTATTTTATTGCTGAATAAAATTACAATTTGCATTTGAATTTCCTAAAATGTGATCACATGAAAATCAAGGACGCATTTTCTAAAAACCTTTATGTAACCGAATATTCATTTGCTTTTTTGTTTGAATTGCAAGCCGCTGGGTTTTTGCCTAAATAATAACCTTTGAATTCTAATTGGGAAATCTTTTCTCATGCTTAAATTCTAATGAAATAAAAACTCTATTCAAAGAAATAAAGATACTTCAAAAAATCGTATACTGTAAAATAAAAAAGTTGGTGATTGAAACGTAACATAATTGAAATAATCAATTTGACTGCCAATAAAGTTTAAAAATAAACTTTTAAACAATTTTAAAACCTTAACTGAACGAAAGTCAATTTCAATAATACATTATTACTTTATTTCATATTATTATATATTTACTAAGAATTTAAAAAAAAAAAAAAAAAAACATAAAAATACTCAAATAAGCAAAATGTCACAAAATGGAAAATAATGCGTTAGTCTTTCACTGTAAAAAACAAATACAAATTTGACTTTTTTAAAATTATTTTTCTAGCAAATGAACACCGTATTAAAAGAATTTTTCACGGGAAATATTGATATAAACCTTTTTAAATCCTTTATTGAATTTTATGCCAAAAATTTACAATATAATGTAAATTTTTGGATCCTGATTTCAGTTACATACGTTACATAATTTAATAAAATCAAAAGTAAAATGCTTGTTTTATCGCTAAATGATATTGAGCAAAAGTGTTTACCATCTGGATAAACATGAATACATAAGAGTTTAAAAATCTTTTCGAACCATCACAAAAGTTCCAATCGGTTTTTATGATAAAATTTTTTATTAATAAACAAAACGTTAACAAAGGTTTACGAAAATTATTTACTTTTCAATTTAAATATTTAACATTAAATATATATAATAAAATGTATCAAATATTGAATATATTTTTTTCGCAGAATAATCCGAAAATAAACAATTTAACAAAATTTAAATTGAAAAAAATATAAATATATGTATAAAATAAAATATATATAGAGAGATAATCTTTAAATATATTGCAAAATAATAATAAAAATTTAAATGTTATACTGAAGCCTTATTTCAAGTATTTTTGCGTATTTTACATCGAAATCGATAAATCTTTTTCGTATCATATGAGCAACTATGAAGAGCCTCCCTGCAAATATATATATATATATTCACTATAATAAAAATCCTTTCGGAATTTTACATTTGTGATTTAATTTTTAAAAATTTAATACTATTTTTAGAATTTTTAATAAAATTGTAAATTTTATTCATAGGGTGCCCTATTAGAACATTTTAAGTACATTATTAGTCTTAAAGAAGTGTATCCAATCTTTTGATTCTTCGGGCTGCAGAAAAAATACATTATTTCAAATTCAAATGGTAATTATAAAATTAAAAAATAATAATCAGTAATAAACATTTTATGACATTATTATAGCAAACAAGTAAAAAAAAATGAGGAAAATAATAAGACTTCGTATTCTCATGAAATATCGTTAGTCATACTGAAAATATTTTTACCACTAATTATTTATAGTCATTTTTTTGTTATAATGTATTTGAATATTTGGATAAACTAATCGTATATTATACATCAACTTCTTGCCATTCAGAAATAGTAAGCACCAAATCATATTATAAAACGTACACTTAACTAACATAGACATCCAGTAATAACCCAAAATATTCAAGTACAAACCAGTTTTAACTATTCATAAACGTCCTTTAACTAAGCGGCAGACGCGCTAACGTTTGCTAACCAATAACGGCTTTCTTCAATAGGTGAAAGTCATCCCGACCTTAAAAATGTCGCTTGAAGGTCAAGGTTTCGAGAATTCAATAAATAAGCTCGGGGAACAACAAAAATGTTCCGCATTGTGAGCGAGCGGCATACATTTTCTTTTTTTTCCTTCACCTACCCAGATTTAAATCTCAAGGACACCTTAAGAAGAGCATCAGGCCACGTCAGGCTCAGTTGAAGAAATGAAACACTTTAATATGCAGATAGCAGAAGTCATGCATGAGTCAATGAAGGGGAAGAATGGAAGGATGCAATGGCAGATTATAACAGCATCATCGGAGCAATTTAAGAATTTCGTTTACGTAGTGGAAGTAATCTTTGTATTGCGTCAAGAAGCAAGGAGAAATGCAGTTTGAAGAGAGTGAATTGTCTTTCGTTTATTTTATATGGTCATATGAAAGGCTATATATACCATATAAACTTAAATTGTACAATATATATACAAGATTTTCTATCAATATTTATATACGATTTTGCGAACGATGCATGTAAACGAGATCTAGTCATTTAATTTGACAGCAGACAACATTTAAATCAAGAAATCATTCGATATATTCCCAGAATGAACATTTATATTGGAACAAAATCCATTATTCATTACAACAAGAAATATACTGTTTTTATATTTAGTCTGAATGGCAGTAATTTTTAATGGCACAGTAGCAGTACCTGCTAAATAGCGTGCGTGCAAGAAGACGAAAGTTTTAATTCAGCTGATTTCGTGTATTCCACTATTTACTACGAAAAACAAGTCGATATAAGGGAAATTGTGCCAACATATCGACAATGAAAAACTATTGTCTTGTTACAGTTTTTCTAAATTTTTTGTAACGCACGTCAATGCACGACAGTTACCTATGAAACACACTCATGACAATGTTACTTTCATTCATATTATTAAGGGGAAGAGTTCATCATGAGTTTCATCCATATTATTCTGGGGGAATGAGTTCACGATAAGTTATATCCATATTATTCTGGGGGATGAGTACATCATGTTTAATCCATATTATTCTAGGGGGATGAGTTCATCATGAATTTCATACATATTATTCAAGGGGAAAGTTCATCATGAGTTTAATTATCAAGGGGGATGAGTTCATCATGAGTTTCATCCATATTATTCTACGGGTGGAGTTCATCATGAGTTTCATCCATATTATCATGAGAAAGTATTATCAAGGGTTTATGAGTTCATCATGAGTTTCATACAGGGGGTGGAGTTCATCATGCTATTATCAAGGGATGAGTTCATCATGAGTTTTATCCATATTATTCTACGGGGTGGAGTTCATCATGAGTTTCATCCATATTATCAAGGGGATGAGTTCATCATGAGTTTCATGAAGGGGGTGAGTTATGTTACCATCATTAACTCATTAACAATTTGTGTTCCTGAGCCAGATGTTACGAGATCAAGAATTGGGTAATAAATATATTCTTTATCAGAAAATTTTGCAAATCATCCAATTTTTGATTTTAATTATTTTTGCCCAAAAATTCCTTTTATGTGTTATAAGCAAAACATTTTATCCATTAAAAGAATAATTCCTTTTGGTTTAAACCAGCAGCTATATTTTTTTCTAATATTGAACACTATATAATATATTATATATAATAAAAAACATATATTATATATAATAAAACAATATTCTAATTGGGGCCTGATGACCAAATGACTAGCGCTTGGTGACACAAGTTTCGGATTCGAGTCTCTTTTGGTTTGTCACTCTACGGACATTTTGTGCATACTTTGTTCTAATTAGACCGGGACTCGCAGTTTAACGTGAATCGAGTCCTGGAGGTGCTATAGAGGGTTGTAGTGGTGCAGAATCCACTTTAAACTATATGTCCCGGTCTAATTTAAGTAAGTCCCGATCTAAGTTTGGAGCGGGGCTGACAAACCTACACCGTAAAAAATAAAACATCACGTTTCGAAATCAGCCAGTAGGCAGACGGCCTTGGCCCACCAAGGGGCTGTTGCTCCAATGCAGAAGAAAATAATCTCTAACTGGAAATTATGATTTTCTTTATTCGCCAGGTTTTTCCCTAATCTACTTCCAGCAAGAATTGGATTTTCCATAAAATAACACAATTAAAAAAATTAAGATCCAACAAAAACGAAAACGTATATTAAGTATGTTATACACGAAATTTTACACGAAAAAAATATCAAAAAGTTATAAATTATATACATGTATCCTCCATATGATGTAAAATTTCTGAAAAATAAACGATGACATTCAAATATTTAAAATAAATTACACAATCAAATTTTGTTAAAAAGTTCCAATTATAGAAGATTATGGATTAGAAAACTCCAATCGAGTAAATAATTTTCATCTTCCAGAAAAGTTTATATTAACATAAGTCGTATTATTTATAAGGATTTTATTAATAAATGAAAAATAGCATTAAAGTTTTATAACTGAATAAATGAATTTCACCCTAGTATAAATATCTCATTCCACAAACGAATAACTATTTACAATATATTTTACTGCATAAATAATTTGTCTTGATTCCATTTAACACTAAAATTCGATTTAGATCTCTTACAAGAAGACAAATGTATTTACAACTATGTATTTCGATTTTCATTCATTACAAAAACAAATGGATTCACAATTACTTTGATTTTCATTCACAACAAAAAATTTATTCACAATTATATTTTCATTCATAGAAGAAACAAACATATATTTACATTACTCTTCATTTTTACTTATAAAAAAATAAATATATAGGGAGGGTTACAATCAAGCTTGACTTATTGAGAGCACACTTCAATAAGAACTAGCACTGACACGAAAATTGCTATGCAATGCCTATATACAAAGAATGTAAAAAAAAAAAAAAAAAACCTATGAAATAAAAGTGCCCGCTAAGGATGGCTTTACAATCTTAACTTTGACAATACAATCCATGAAAGCCAATCTATCAAGCAACAGAAATGATATTTACAACTCATTATAAGCATTTTAAGAATATATTGTGAATAAAATCATTAAAAGCCATAGATATCGATTAATACATGCAAAATACATTTAATTCGTAATAAATGCAGAAATATGGAACTTGCGGATGTGGGGTTATTCTTTTTGTTTAAATTCCGTCGAGGACTGGGGTCGTATTGACCATGTCCCTGGGAGCAACTCCAATACACACTAGGCTTGAAGAAGACATGTCGTGTGGGCTGCACCAGCGAACGCTGTTACTCATTTAGCACTTATCCTGGGGGCACGTGCATCTTGAAGATATGCTGAGGACGCGAGTAACACTACCCTGTGGGGGCACTCTGAAAGTTTGGTTTATTCTGAAGATTGGAAGCCGATTTGAAAAATTCCATCATGCTGTAGATGCAAAACATCACATTGAATCTATTGCAATTATCTGTTGAATGCATTATTTAGACTTGAAATGTTAAAAAGTGAACGATGACGGCCGCATTGAATATTATAAATTACGTCTGTATAGTAGCTACTTCATTGCTACACTTCTTTGCACGCTGTCTGAACACAAAATCTATGTATTATTATGTCTGTGTATGTCTAGTGTATTATTATTCTTAAAATGTTCTTATGAAATGTTTTGATACAGTAAGTGCTAATAAAAGTTGCGAATGTCCTTTGTACAGCGTTTTGTCATTTCGTACGGTTCATCATGCCTTATTGTGCTAAATGCCTATTGTGCCTAATGGATTTTTTTTTGAAGTAATTACTTTTTCTGTTTTTCTGTTTATTGCTTTATCGCATACTTTGAATTGTCTGTCTAGAAATATTTCTGCAGCAGAATTGCTCCCAATACACCATGTTTAGAGTTAACCACCAGAAATGTCGTCTTTCATAAAATTCGGGTCATATTTTATTTATTTATTCATAAATCAAGATATTTTTTCCAATACTTTCCATTTGGATTGCTTGTCGTTTGTTAAGCGAAGCTTGATGACATATTAACAAAGAAACTATCATCAAGTACAACACGAATTGGAACAAACACTACGAAGCATTCATTGCATCAATAAAGTTCACTCTTAACCCAACTAATCTTCGGGATTGATTTTTAGCTACAAATTTATTGTTATCAAACCTGGTGTAAACACAGAAACTATCGGTTTGGCTCGTTTCCAAAGACTTCCTATGCTCAAAATAAGAAATTGAATAACAAAGAATATCCATACGAAATTCAATCCTATCCTTTAGAAAACTGAAAATTTTTAAAAACGAAACTTGTTTATTGTGACTAATATTTGTTTATTGTTATTGTTTGTTGTAGACCATTGTTTAGAATGACTAAAACAAAACTGTCTTTTCCACACATTCCTTACAACATTTTTTTAATATTTTTTTTTTAAGTTTGAATTTTTATGCCACCTCTAAAATAAAAAAAGAAAATTTCTATACGTAAAAGACAAAGATGAAAAACTTCTCAAAGAGTCTAACAACATAAAAAAATCCGGTTTTTCCTTTTTTGAAAACATTTTTTCAAACTTTGTTTTTACGTTTATTCAAAACAAATATATTATAATTTATAAGAAGTTCACACCCCATATTACTTAAGGAAACATTTTCTTAACTTTTTTTTTCTTAGTGCACGCCAAGCAGCCTGCAAATGCTTTTTTGTGTAGCCTATCTCAAACAGAGATTCATTTTATTAAAAAATAAATAAAATAGACAATTTTAAAAAGATTTTTAGATATTCATGCAGGATTAAAACAATGAATTCGATTTAACTATAGTTTAATAAAAGAAATAAACATTTAAACAATGTTTTTTAAAATAATTTAATGTTTTTAATTTTATTGCAGAGTAAAAATATTGATTGAATCGTTCGTCAATAGTATATTAGTCTGAATGCTGGACCTCTATTTGTGTATTCTTTCTTTATCGCTACAATCGATATTTGTTGTCTCAAACCTGCTCAATTTCCAAATTGCATTAAATAAAGTGGATGCGGCATTTTGCAAATAATATATTAAAATGCACAAACTTGTTTGGATTAGCACATAGTTGCGCACAAATATTTTTAAACACGAACAATATACAAATATAAACAAACATAATATACAAATATTTTTAAACATTGATATATATATATATATGTAAAGGAATGAAAAATCAATTGACTGATAATCTTGTACTTGGTAACTGTAAAAATCCAACCAATTACTAAAAGATTTATTATAATATGAAGCATCAAATTCTTTATTCGATTTATTAAATTATATTATCTTTACGTAAACAACTTTAAGTTTACATTATCTTTAAGTAAAGAAATAAATTATATATTTTAGACTTTATAAATCTGTGCATACATAATAAACAACCATAAATTTAAACATCTAACTTGTTTACAATAAACTAAATAATAAACACAAAGATGTCATCTTCTACAAAATCACTGCATATTATATAATTCTTTTATTTCGAAAAATGTAATTAATTCCACGTCACTTTAATAAAAAAAATTGCACCAAGTAATAAAATAAAACCTACACCTCTCAATACCAACACACAGCTTCCAAAGCAAGCAAATCAGACTCCTTTTAAGCAAAAGCGAGTGGAAACAGAAAACAAAATTAAAAAATTATTCTCTAACAATAAAATAAAACCCTCACAAAAACTTGGGAACTAACAATTAAAACGCCCATGTTTTGATTCCCAGAAATCCGTTTTTGCGATAACTTTCCCGAAAATATATTGCAGCTGGAGCCATAGTTCATCTTATTATGCAAGATTCAGGTTGGAAAAGAAAACAAGTGAAACCAGCCATGGAAGAATAAAAAAACAATAAAAATAAAAAAAAAAAAAAAAGGATGAGTAAAATATGCAGACACAATGTCGTCTTTAATCCTACTCTGTCGCTGGCGAAACTTGGTTAGTAGGCTTCAAAGCAAATACATTACTTTTTTTTTAAACTTTTATTTTTATATTTAGTATTAGGGTTTATTAAAATAAGTGGTATGTCTTATACACCTCAAAGGAGTTGAATTAAAATTTTAACTTCTCATACGTTAGAAATAATTAAGTGAATACTTTTTAACTTCTGGCTTTATATTAACTGAATTATGCAATGAGATAAAAAAAAATATGCAATGTAAAACAGTATAATAAAAAAATTAGTTGTATACAATAAAAATAAGGTATTTAGAAGTTAAGACTTTTTAACTTACACAATTAAAATAAAATGAGCTAATAATAAGCGAACTATATTAATATTTAATATACTTTAATATATTTTTTTATATCTACCATTAGGGTTTATTAAAATAAGCGGTATGACTTATACACCTCAAAGGAGATGAATTAAAATTTTATTTCTCGTGCCATGACATATAATTAAAATAGAATGAAGTGAATACTTTTTAACTTGTGTCTTTTTATTACTTAAATTCTAGATAAAAGATGATAAATAATACGTAATGTAAGACAGTATAACCAAAAATAAAAAATAGCTGTAAACAAAAAAAAAAATTTATCACAAGCATTTAGAAATAAGACTTTTTTTAAAAATAAGTTTTGACTTCCATAATTAAAATAAAATGAGCACATAATAAGCGAACAATATTAATATTTAATATACTTATCACAGAAAAAGCATAAATTTGTTGTTTAGTAATTAACTAGATGAGAATAATTTTTAAAAAGTTAGAAGTATATGCAATAAAAAAATCTACATATATCAACTTTAGAATTTAAAAAAATACGTCTTATGTCTCATACGCCGTCTTACGAGTTTAATTACATGCACATTATATAATTAAAATGAAATGCCCGTTTCAAAATTTAATTACATATGCATTATGCAATTAAATTGCAATGTTTTCTTCATAAGAAAATATTCTTCAAACTATTATTATAATTTTATTACAATTCAAAAGGTGTGATAAATAGACTATTTTAACACTTATTAATAAATAAATAACAGAAACTTTTGTATCTAAAGATCCAAAGGACAAATTTTGTATCCAATTAAATGACACCAGTGTAATTAAATAAATAATATTTAAGATCCGAAGGATAACTTTTGTATCCAATTAAATGACACCAGTGTAATTAAATAAATAATATTTAAGATCCGAAGGATAACTTTTGTATCCAATTAAATGACACCAGTGTAATTAAATAAATAATATTTAAGATCCGAAGGATAACTTTTTGTATCAATTAAAAGACACCAGTGTTATTAAATAAATAATATTTATTTAAGATCCAAAGGACAACTTTTGTATCTAATTAAAAGATACGTGTAATTAAATAATATTTTATAAATAATATTTATTTAAAATCCAAAGGACAACTTTTGTATCTAATTAAAAGATACGGGTAATTAAAATAAATAATATTTAAGATCCAATTAAAAGACAACAGTGCAATTAAATAAATAATATTTATTTAAGATCCAAAGGACAACTTTTTGTATCTAATTAAAAGATACGTGTAATTAAAATAAATAATATTTATTTAAAATCCAAAGGACAACTTTTGTATCTAATTAAAAGATACGGGTAATTAAAATAAATAATATTTATTTAAAAATCCAAAGGACAACTTTTGAATCCAATTAAAAGACAACAGCGCAATTAAATAAATAACATTTATTTAAGATCCAAAGGACAACTTTGTATCTAATTAAAAGACACGTGTAATTAAAATAAATAATATTTATTTAAAATCCAAAGGACAACTTTTTGAATCCAATTAAAAGACAACAGTGCAATTAAATAAATAATATTTAAGATCCAAAGGACAACTTTTGAATCCAATTAAAAGACACCAGTGCAATTAAATAAATAATATTTAAGATCCAAAGGACAACTTTTATATCCAATTAAAAGACACCATCGTAATTAAAATAAATAATATTTATTTAAAATCAAAGGGACAACTTTTATATCTAATTAAAAGACACCATTGTAATTAAAATAAATAATATTTAGTTATTAAATAAATAATGCGAAAAAAATTTTAATGTAATTCATTCTTGATATTTAAAAACTAAATATATAATGTTTAACTCTACGAGGGATTTCTAGAAGATCTTATATTTCCTTTTTATAATCTTTAATATAATAATACAATAAAAATAAATAACAAAATTTTGAAATTCATATATTTTCACTCAAAATATGTCAATTAAAAAATAAAATAATATTTTGAATTAAAAATTTCTTTTATTTATTAATAAGAAAATTTTTCTTTTCTCAAACATTGTTGCTAGGCAAAAATTATCTCAGTAAAAACATATTTTTTATTGGTTTAATGAGGCATAAGAATTTTATAATTTAATTAATAATATTGCTTTAGTAAAACATATAAGTTTAAAGATAAAAAATAATACCATTATTTAAATAATAGTTACAACAATACATTTTTATAATAAAAATGTACATACCTTTATGAAAAGTTAATCCTCATCTAATACCAGAAAGATTAAAAGTCTTAAACATAGTGGACCAGTCTGCAAAAAAAAAACAATCAAATGAAGTAAATGTATAACACTTAATACTAATAAAGTAATGAATAATACTTAAATATAAAGTTTGTGGTCATTATAATAATAAAATAAAAACAGAAATATTTTAATTTTAATACAATTACAAACCAATTCAATTTTTTTTCTATAATGTACGATGCATCAATTTTTTTATTCATATACATTTATTTTCCTATTTTTGACTTGCATATTTTTTTTAAAACTGAATACGAGTTAAAATTATTAAGCATAAGAAAAAGCTTGTTCAATATTTACTTTTTTATTATATATATTTTTTTAACAGATAAATAGTGATTGAAAAAAAAAAATTAAAAATTAAAATTATTTTTTAAATGAAATAAATTCAAGCAAATACTTTTACACGGTGTTTGGACATTACAGCTTAAACTATGCAGGGCGAGAATCTTGGCTCGGAGTACATAAATAGTTGTATACACAATAGTGCATAATAGTTACACTAGGATGCATACATTTTGAGAAAAGCACTGACGCCATATGTGGTGCATAGAAAATGAGTTTAAACAGAAACAGTAGTAATTTTATTACGATATTTACATAGAATGTGCTCAAAATGATGGCCATTCATATTGAGACATGCACGCGCACAGTATACAGAGGTTAAGTGTACAAGATCCAACAGTCTTACGCCCACATAAGTGAAGGCAGCATGCAAACGAGCAATAAAAAAGTCTTGTTCTCAGTAAATGTTTATTTTCAAATTCTTTCCGATTTTCGCAAATTTCCCAAAAGTTAAATGAAATAAATTCAAACAAATGCTCTACAGGGTGTTAGGATATTACAGCTTAAATTATTCAGGGCGAGAATAGTACATAAATAGTTGTATTATTGTACATAATAGTTACACTAGGATGCATAAATTTTGAGAAAAGCACTGAAGAAAAAGTATGACATGAAATCCGGTGCACAGAAAATGAGTTTAAAAAGAAACAGTAGTAATTACATGCATGGTATTTATATAGTAATGTGCTCAAAATGATGGCCGTTCATATTGAGACATGCACGCGCACAGCGTACAGAGGTTAAGTGTACACGATCCAACCGACTTACGCCCACATAAGTGAAGGCAGCATGCAAATGAGCAATAAAATGTCTTGTTCTCAGTAAATGTTTTATTTTCAAATTCTTTAAGAGTTTCCCAAAAGTCAAATGAATTAAATTCAAAAAAATACTATATAGGGTGTTCGGAGATTGCAGCTTAAACTATGCATGGCGAGAATTGTACATAAATAGTTGTATTATTGTACATAATAGTTACACTAAGATGCATAGATTTTGAGAAAAGCACTGAAGAAAAATATGACGTCATATCTGGTGCATAGAAAATGAGTTTAAACAGAAAACACCGGTAATTGAATACATGATAGTTACATAGGAATGTGCTCAAAAATGATGGCAGTTCATATTGAGACATGCACGCGCACAGCGTACAGAGGTTAAGTGTAGTACACGATCCAACAGACTTACGCCCACATACTAGTAAGTGAATGCAGCATGCAAGACAGCAATAAAATGTCTTGTTCTCAGTAATTGTTTTTATTTCCCAATTCTTTCAGACTTTCCCATAGGAAAAGTCCAAAGGAGCCAAATCTGGTTATCGAGATGAGACTCGTGATCCCATTTGGCGATAACATTGGTGTTGGGATGGCGACATGATGGATAGCCAGAGGCAATAATACTTTTACAGTTAGTAACGCATCGCCATTATACTGATCGTAGATAAATTGTATATCGCAATATTCAAGAACGCAACATATTATTATTATGCAAAGATTGCTGGTAGTTTTAAGCAACGCCAGCCCGATAATTGTATAACAAACATTCTATTGTATAACAGACACAGACCTAACGTCATTTTAAATTGTTCCCCGAGGTCAAGGGATAGAATGTTATTTTTATTTCTTTAAATCATCTTATTTTAGATCCTTTCTGCAGTTTCATATGATTCCAATAAGGCCCTTTTTTTCTCTCAGCGAATGTGACGTTATACATTTTTTGAAAACTATACATCGTAAAGGTAGATCTATAGACAGCATTCATGTACTCTGAATTCTGACTATACACAGCTTTGCGGTACTGTCTGATAAAAATTTATAAAAATTATATCTGGCCTAACTATAATTAACTATAATTTATAAAAAAATTCTAATAAAATTTATATCTGGTCGTTATATTAATAAAATAAAATAATCTAAAAATAAAAAACTTAAATGTTGAAAAATTTTAATTTTTCAATATTTAAATTTTTTAATAAATTTTTCATTATTTCAATTTTTCAAAACATACCAGTTCAATTTTTTGGGGGAGTATAATGTATGATGCATCAATTTTATTCATATAAATTTATTTTTCTATTTTTTGCTTGTATATTTATTAAAATTGATACGTGTTAAAAATTATTAAACATAGCTTAAAGCACAAGCTTGTTCAATCTTTTTCATTATTTTTTTTTTGTTTAGCTTAACAGGCAAATAGAGATTGAAAAAAAAAAACTAACTATTAATCTAACTTAATATGTAGAAAATATGGTTGCGTAAAGATTACGTGTAAATTAATTTTCAAATATTTTACCGAAATTAAGCAGCATAAACTTCATCGAGTAAAAATCACGACTAAAATATAATATTAAAACTAATATGATATCCACCTCCACTCCACCCTCTGTTAAGCATAGAGGACAAAAATTGAAAAGATGGATTGCCCATCATTATCTATTATACGAGACATCACAAAATATGATCTATTTTTAAAATAAGACAAGACATAAACCATATTTTACCGTTTAAAAATGAATGTTCAGTTTTATTTGTAGAAGGACTAATATTTTTATTTTATTAATATATTATCTCGAGCACGTTTATGCGTTTGACAAATTACAATGTGTCTGCATATTGACTTATGGATCCACTAAATTTACACTACTTCATAACATGAATAACTGCCCCATATTAATGTATTGCATTATAGAAAACCAGAAAAAATCCCTACCAAATTTTAATGAACTGCTCTTTATCTTCTCAACCTGTAATAATCCTCACAAACTGTAATATTATAAATTGAATTTGTTTTTCAAAACACTTATTGTAGCACATGTGAAAGTGTGAATCGAACCTTTGTCCTCTTAAACGCGAGTTAGCGTACATTAACATTGATCTAAATGTTTGCCGAATAATACTGATAAACAATTTTATGGTCTAATTGGGCGTGAATGCCCGAGTGTCTGGCACTCGGTGCCACATGTTTCGGGTTCCAGTCCCTGCGGTGAAATGGATATTTGTAGTGGCTCGGAATCCACTTTAACTGTAGGTCTCGGTGTCATATGACTGTAAGAGCGTCACTGAGCCAAGTCAGACTTCTACCTACGAGTGCTCCATCATAACAGAAGCTGCGCCCTTTCCCTCTATCCATAAGTAGATTACTCATAAGATGTCCGTCCAGTACTGCAGGGCATTGAGGATTAGAGACACTTTCTGCTTTTTTGTAATAATAAATTACACAAAACATAAAAGATCGTTAAATTGATTATCCTGCACAACCGTCATTAGCTTTTAAAATTGTTCTTACCATACCAATTATGACATCAATGTCATCATGTGGCATATCTTTTGGATATTTCATCAAACAAAATTTAATATAAAATGAAACGGAAAAAAGTTTCACTTGAGCAAGGAAAAAAATAATAAATCCAACCCTCACGGAACTCATAAAAAACACACACAATAAAAAGAAACTTTAAATTACAGTATTCACACATCACAAAAAAAAGGTATTGTTCAAAGCGGGCAGGAACAAGGTAGCAAGGATGACTCACCCCTTTGTCCATTTCACTTGATCACTTTGGGAAAAAATGAACATGACAAAACTTGAGCATGGCTCCGATGTATGCACCATTCACATGATATGCAAAGATAGCCAATACAGAAGAATGGAAATGGAAAAAAATTCCCTGGCAAACTGTAATAATCTCATCTTATATCCACTAATCTTCCCAAACTGTAATATTATCGACTGAATTTGTTTTTCAAAACAATGATTGTAGCACATGTAGAAAGTGGGATTTGAACCTTCGTCCTCTTAAAAGCGAGTTAACATACATTAACGTTGAGCTAAATGTTTACCAAATAATACTGATGAACAATTTTATGGTCTAATTAATAATTTCTACTTTATGATAATGAATTAATTACACAAAACAACAAGATCAATAAATTGATTATCCTGCACAACCATCATTCTTTTTCAAATTGTTCTTGTCATAACAATAATGGCATCAATGGCATCTAAATTGTTCTTACTATAACAACAATGGCATCCATGCCACTTAAATTGTTCTTAGCATGACAATAATGGCATCACTGACATCTAAATTATTCTTAACCATAATAATAACGACATCAATGCCATCTAAATTGTTCTTCCAATAACAATAATAGTATCAATGCCATCTAAATTGTTCTTTCAATAACAATAATGGCATCAATGCCATCTAAACTGTTCTTCCAATAACAATAATGGTATCAATACTATCTAAACTGTTCTTAACCATAAAAATTATGGCATCAATGCCATCTAAACTGTTCTTAACCATAACAATACAATGCCATCTAAACTGTTCTTAACCATAACAATAATGACATCAATGCCATCTAAATTTTTCTTTCAACAACAATAATGACATCAATGTCATCATGTGGTATATCTTTTGGATATTTCATCAAACAAAAGTTAATATAAAATGAAAGGAAAAAAAAAGTTTCATTTGAGTAAGGAAAAAAAGTTTCATTTGAGTAAGGAAAAAAATAATAAATCCAACCCTCACGGAACTCATAAAAAAAACACACAGAATAAAAAGAAACTTTAAATTACAGTATTCACACATCACAAAAAAAGGTATTGTTCAAAGCGGGCAGGAACAAGGTAGCAAGGATGATTCACCCCTCTGTCCATTTCACTTGATCACTTTGGGAAAAAACGAACATGACAAGACTTGAGCATGGCTCCGATGAATGGCACCATTCACATGTTATGCAAAGGTAGCCGATACCGAAGAATGGAAACAAAAAAGACAGCAAGGTCACCGCTCAACAAAAAAGGGTGTAGACGCCGATGAACATTTAGAATAGAAGAGAGAGGGGGAGGGGGGAGTGAAAGCTGCTTTATTTTGATTGGACATTAGAATTTATGTTTGTTCTCGGCCAGCGAAATGACCGGTCCCACCATAAAGAGGTTTGATTTTTACTAGCAGAGAAAGGATGTAGGTTTCGAGAGTGGTAGAGGTGGAAAGATATGTCATTCGTCCTCGAGAAAAAGTCACTTTAGTTTAAGTGATATGCCTTAATGCATGTGAAAGTTTAAGTGAATCGTTCAGACAGGTTGATATTAGGCTGATAAAATATGTTAAATGGCACTCAATTCTGTTTTCCATCGTATTCGTTTAATTTCTTTTAAACTTGGATTTAATTTTTAAAAAAATTATGTTTATTTTTATGATGATGATGATGATTTAAATATGAATTTTTGATTGAAATGTTTGATTTCTTTAATTATTTTATGGAAATGAAAAATGACTTTTTGGAAATGAAAAATGATTTTTTTATGATGGTTTTGAAAATGATGATTTTCTTTTATTTATTTATTTTTTTTTTTATGTTTTTATGCTTACGAGTAGCAAAAATAAAGAAAATAATATATAAAAATATAAATTTTGTAAGATAAATCGCAAGTATATAAGTATACTAAGGCACATATACGGTCAATATTTGTGACACACATCAAAGTAAATACATAAATGAATTAAATCCCATTTCTCAATTTGATTTTTCTCCAAAAATGGTGACTTTATTTAGTATTTCATGTATCATTATTGTGATAGGTAATTAGGTGATTTATAGTGATAATGGTATAATTATCATGTATTTCTGCTATTCGAAATTTTCTGCTAATTAACAAAAAAAAAAAGTTATTAAAATATTTATTTCTAGAATCGCAAAAAATGATAAATAATATTGGATAAAAAAAATTCAACAAGAATAATAAGTAGACTTAAATAACGTAAAAACAGTCAATCAATTAAAATTTTTTTTAAATACACGAATTATAACTCATACTAAATTATACATAGAATTAAAAATATATGGAAGAGGAACAAATTTTTTTTTATTCTTTTAATGTAAATTCAAACTTTAATTTGCTGAACTATCGATGTCTTCTTAGCAATGAGTTTTCTATATACCCGAGCAGTTAAAAATACTTTTATGACAATTTATAACTCAAAAAGGAATGGTTATCATATATAATTTTTGCGGATCGAGGTTCAGTAATAAAATAATTGGTTTGATTTGTCGCTCCACGTCATTTTTTGCACACTTTAGGCTAGGATGTAGGGTTAGCATGGTTTGGAAGTGGTAGAGGTGGAAAGATATGTCATTTGTCCTCGAGAAAAAGTTACTTTAGTTTAAGTGATATGCCTTAATGCATGTGAAATTTTTAAGTGAATCTTTCAGACAGGTTGATATTACGCCGACACAATAATGTTAAATGGCATTCAATTCTGTTCTATCGGATTCGTTTAATTTCCTTTACATTTGGATATAGTTTTAAAAAAAATCAATAAAAAAAATGATTTTTTTTTTTACTAAAATAGTGATGTTTTTTTTTAATGATGAATGAATGATAAAATGATTTTTAATTTTGATGAAGATGATTTAAATTTGATGAATTTGTAAATGAAATTTTTGATTTTTTAATGATTTTTTTATGATTATGATTTTTTATGATTTTGAAAATGATGATTCTTTAATGATGATGAAGATTTTGAAAATTTTTTTAATGATGATGATGATTTTTTTTTTTATTTTTTATTATTATTATTTTTTTTTTTTTTTTTATGAAAAAGTATGCATTAAATATTTACACTTACAAGTAGCAAAAATAAAAGAAGATAATAAATAAAATATACAAATTTTGTAAGACAAACCGCAAATATATCAATCAGTACACCAATGCATACATACTATCAGCATTTGTGACACATGCCAAAGTAAAGGCATAAAAGAATTAAATCCCATTTTTCAATTGAAACTTGATATACATACAAACATTCAATTATGTATACATATGAATTAATTATGAAATTCTAGAATTTAAAAGAAAGAATTAAACAAAACTATTCATTTTAAAAATCTGATTATTTATCGGAGTTCAAGAAAATTTACAAAATTGGAAATACACATCTCAATGAATGGATTTTATACTAAACGAATTATATATATATATATTATAATGTTATCATTATATCTCAGTAAAATAATGGAAATAGTAATGCAATATTAGACCATAAAAATAATACAAATATACTAGACGTTAATAGCACAATACTACAAATATTTCCATATTAAATGTACACAACAAAAAACAATAATTAATTTCATTTCTATTCGTTGGCTATATGACCCTTCACCATAAATTATGGTCCTTAAAATCAAATAATATCATAAAATTAATTTTTATATCGTAAAAAATATAGATAATAACATTAAAAAACTTGCTTTAAATTTTATTATAATAAATGTCATATTTTATATTTAATAACTATAAATGAACACACATAATTTATATTTTAATATGTTTTATTCAACAATCTGCAATATAATGTTTGACCTTAAACTTCTAATACTTTACATTATAGCATTATTTGAATACTAAGCATCAAAGATGCATATTTATAAACTATGTTACCCAGATATTACTATTTTCATGTTTTAAACATAAACTAGTATATATCAAAGGTTAATTATGTAAAGCAACGAAGATTCCACGGCTGCATATTTTATAATCGTTACGTAAAATTATGCGTGTTTAAAATAATTTTAGGGGAAAAAAACGGAATTACTATATACATGTGACACTAAATGTTTTGGAGATAATTCTGTTTTTTATTTATGATTTGAAAGCAATTCAATGAATGCGATTATTTTAGTAATGTTTAAAAAAAAAAATTATTTAATTTGAAATTATAAAAAACAATATATTCCAAAAATTTACATTTCAAATTTAACCCAAGTAATCGTTTTTTTTTAATTAAGCACATAATTAAGTCTGGAAACAAAAAAAAAAAAATAACACAAAATATTATGCAATTTCCTTATCCTTCAAAACCAACTATTTTTTATTTATAATCAATGTTATAATATTTTCTTTATTATTAATACCTTCAAAAAATTTACTAGAATGAAATACGAATAGTATATTTATTTAAATCGGTTAGACAAATGAATAAATTAAAAAAAAAAAAATACATGAATTATATAAATTTATAAATTATATAATCTTAAACAATTTATATAATATTATATTATCTTATAAAATTATATAAATTTATAAAATGAATAAATAGCTATTAATAGACAATACTTTTGCATAAAAGTAAATTACAATTTTTCTGAAAATTTAGAATTTTTATTGTAATACTATTGATATTTCCCATGAAGATGAAATATAAAACTGTGATTAGATTATTCTTTTTACATCAAGATAAACATGATAATTAAAATAGTCTTGTTTACGAATCAAAATAAACATACACATATTTTTTTTTATTTAAGCAATAAGAATAAAACATAAATTTCGTTCTAATAGTGAAAATGTACTGTATATATATACATATATATATATAATAAAATTAAAAGCTGTAACCGTGCTTACTCCTACGCACTACAAGAGCGCCTCCTGTGGTGTTCAGAAGAAATGGTCAGTAGGCCCCAAGACTCTCATCTGAGAAGAAGCACTGCGCTACCGCCGTGAAATGTTTAGTTTGTAATCTGTCCTCAAGAGAGAAAATATATTTAGCACAACCCTGTGTATAAGTTGGCCTACAAACTCTCACCAGGAGAGGAAGTATATTACGAGAACCTGAGTATTATGTTTTCGGCTTAGAAGTGGAATCATAGAATCCTTTCTTGAATCTATAATTGTATGTCTTTAGCTGTGTTAAATATTGTCTGTCTCTAATTGCTTGTGTGTGGTGTTTGTTTGTAAATAAAGCTGTGTGTTCTCAAACTTGTCTCAACCCAACCACACCCAGTTATAATCGACAGTTGCTCTATCCCACAACACAACACTGCAAAGCTAATTAAACAATTTGAACAGCTAAATAAAATCACTTAACTACAAAAATATTTACGCATTAATATATATATATATTAAAAGTAATGTAAAAGTAATGTGCATCCCGGCCGAACCTCCAATTTTTTGTAACGTTCTGCCGGTTGCAAAAGATGCATCCCGGCCGAAACCCCAATTTTTGTAGATATCAGCCGCTTCCAATAGATGCATCCCGGCCGAGCGGGGTTACACCGGTTTCAACCATCCCGGCCGAACCTACAGTTTTGTTAGACTTCTCTACCAGTCTAACCGAAGCTGAACTTTTGAAGTGGGTGTCTAGGGATGCATTTCCAAACACATCAACGAAGCGTTGGTTTTCTCTCAACAACACATATTTAATTAAGCACGGTTATATGTACATCAATATTTACATTAATAATTATTACATAACAGTCATTTTCTACCGCTGCTTGACGCAGCCCGTTGCAGTTTCGCCGTCTCCCCTGTGTCAGCTAGCGTTCTCGCCAGTCGTCTCCCGCTCTTCTTCTTCATCTACGGGGATATTGCCCCTTCTCGTGGGGTCAGAGTTCAAAGTTTAATACATCCCCCCCGTTGTAAACAGGCTCTGTCAAAGACAAGCAAGTGTCGCTATCTGGTGATTACGACACCAACAAATCCTACAGTAATAACCCTGTTTTTTCTAAAAATGTGAGTATCTTTAATTTTGTCAAATTAGAAATCCGAAATTTTCTTAAAACAAGACAATAACAACAACTCGGAAATTCATAATAATTGTTTTCTACTAAAAACATCTACGTTTGTTATTTTTGAAATTATTATTTTTGTATTGTTTGTACCACTAATACTCCTTTATACTGGGCGTACATGTATTGCAAATAATGTATGAAAAGTATCATGACTAGTTATATTAAAAATATTAGTTCCTCGTTGTTTCAATAAATATCAAGATCTACATCATTCATTAAGAAGCGTGCGCAACTTAAGTATACATTAGACATCATTTTTAAACTACAGTTATGAATCTACAGCCAGAAGTTGTAACGGTTGTTACTGGATCAAGATACAGTTTAACTGGTTTCAAAAAAATGTTTTGCACAAAGAATAAGAATTTTAACGAAGTTTAAATAAAAGAAAAAAGAATTTGTCCTTGTATTGTATCAATTATAATTTATTCCTTTACGAAAATAGCAGCATTTGAGATTTACTACACCTTCCTTATCTGCCTTTATTGCATACATAACTACAAGTTTAAATTTAATTCAATTAAAGTTTCACTGAAAAAGTAATTTAAATAATAAAAAATAGCAGAATAACGTATTAAAACCTTATTCATATGCATGGCCAAAGCTTATTCCTTCACGTTCAGTTGTCAACACCAAACCCGTGCAAAGTAAAAACTTTCAAGTAGAACAACACGTGAATATTGATTGCAGGATTCTTTTCAAATTAACATGATTCCCCTGTGCTATCCTTAAACATTTTAAATAAAAGCTGAATTTTAATAAAGCTAATGGTTGAAAATAGATCTGTTTTATATGCAGTTCACAAAATCGTATATCTTCCATGGAAGAATGAATCCGAGTCACATGTTTCAGATTATACATCATTATACTTCATTATATATATATATTGCCGATAATGATATTCTACATTACGGTACTTAACTACTTGAAGAAAAGGAAAAACAATGCTTATCCTAACATATTTTCCAAGTATAATCATACTGATAAAAATATGAGAGACAAATATCACAGATTCTTTGTTCTGCAAGATATAATCATTGCATTAATTTGAAATTTCTTTCTTTCTTTTTTTTTTTAAGTTATCGATAAATAAACGAAAATCATGGATCACATGACGAAGATAGAAATTTTAGATTTGGTTTGTCGTTCAACGGTCATTTTTTGCACACTTTAGGCTAATTAGAGTGGAACCTACTGTGTAATCCACTTTGAGACTTAGGTCCTGGTCTCATATGACTGTAGAGCATCACGGAGCCAAATCAGACATCTACCTACGGGTGCTCCATTACAACGGAAGCTGCCCCTCAACCATGAGTCCATACAGATTCATGGGATTGGTCTGGATGTCTACCAAATGGGATAAGAAGCAACAACATACTGTTAACGTAGATTCCGAACTACTAACAAATATCCATGCTATCGCCACGATTCGAACCTGAAGCCTGTGGTACCAAAGCCAAAGCGATGGCCAATTGGCCATCAGACCGATACAAATTTTAGGAGAGAAAAAAATAGGAGACGGAATGGGGAGAAAAAGAAGTAATTTCAAAATTTGTATTTTATTGATGAAATAGAAGGTTTTCTAAAAAGGTTTTTAGGGTTTTGAATGTGATAACTAAATTTTTCTTCCAATAGAACATGATTTACCATTATTTAAATCATGAATAATGAATTATGGAGAAACTTTCAGAAAATCAGCACAATCAAATTAATAACGCAATGCTAAAAACATACTACAGCCCAATCTGTTATGAAAAATTTACAACAAATTCCAAAAGTACTCAACCATAAAAGGTTTTACAATTTTTTTCTACTTGTTATAATATAATTGAAGAGGGTCACATTCATTTACATGGTTTGGCTTGTAGCTCTAAGGTCATTTTGTGCACACGTTAGGCTAATTAGACCGGGACCTACATTTAACGTAGATTCTGAACCATTAGCAAACACCCATGCCACAGGCCAGAATTCTGGCCTGAAGCCGGTGGTATCAAAGGCCAGAGCGATAGCCAATTGGCCATTAGGCCGCTCATTTACATGAGATGGTACTAATTACTAATAAATGTAAACAAGATTTCTGCATACTATTTAATAATGCATTCAGATTTTGATAATAATAATGGTCTGAAAAATTGGTATAAAAAATTATCATGATTAACGCTTAACACTAATTCAATGTTATGCAGTAAATTTATCACAATTCGGTTTGAACACGCATGCGTGAACCTCATGGTGCAATAGCATTTACATTTTGTTATCAAATGGCATTTTCATATAGTGGCTTACAAATCATTTTACCATCTTCAACTTAATTTTATCACAAGCAATTTATTTATTCCAACTGACACTGTTGAAATCAATTTAATTTAAAATTCCTCTAAAGAAGATACTTATATAACAATAATGTTCATTGAAATATCTAAAATAAGCATTACTTCCTTCACAATATTTCAAGTGCTTCACAACAAAAAACAATACTTTAACAAAATCTTGCATGTCTTACTTAAATTTTCCTTTTCAGAGAGTGTTTAAAAAAAAAAAAGATGGTGGACCCATACATTCAGCATATCATGCGATACAAGCCATTGAAGCATGAACAACCATTCCGCCAAGGACTAACTGATGATTAACAACAACTTACAGTTTGGAAGCTTCAAGGTTACCATTAAAAATATTAACATTATGCACAACTACGAACCCGTTCTGGTGAAAAGAGATAATGACACTTCTGGCCTTTTGTTATTACTGCAGTAGACCTTTTTTTCTTCTTGTTCGTTCATTTGCATGAGAATTCGACTATTATCTATATAGGATATTTTTTTTTTATCTGTGGATTATTCGTCCACAAATAAAACAATGCGAAAGGAGAAGATAGGAATGCGAGATATTTTTGAATTATAGTTTTTTTTTATCTTAATTAAAATAAGTTTGGAAAATTAAATCGTTTAAAAGATCTTTTAAGCATGCAAACTTGTTAATGGTTGCGGTTTGAATTTAAATTTGTGTACATTATTTTATCTGATACAATTACATTGTTAACTTAAGTGATTCAGTATTATTGGAGTTCTGGCATTTTAATGATATCAAATTTAGAAAGCAATATTCGCTTTAAAAAATAGTCTAGCAATTAACTTTAAAATCATACAGAGATACAGAGAAGAATTTACAGATACAGAGAAAAATAACTATTTTACTTGTAAAAGGGGGAAAAAATCATAAAAGTTAACTACTTTATTTTTAAAACAGTACTAATAGAAATAAATATATTTCATATCTGTAATTTTCCCTCTTATAAATAAACTAATAAAATTTGTTTATAAAAGAATTTTCAGATTTTTATACTTTTAAATCTTAATAAAACAAATTAATATCTATAATAAATGTTCTATAAAAAAATAACAGTAAATATGTTAAAACAAAAAAAATAATAATAAAAATAATAAAATAGAAAACAATAAGCATTTTAATAAATGTACTATTAAAAAAAAAAATAATCTTGTAACAGTTTTTTTAATCTGAAGTGTAAATTTAACCACTATAGAATATTTATTTACAATTAAAATTTGACTTAATACAAGAACAAGCATGGCAAAATAAATCATTAAAAAATTTATTCTTTTAACAAAATTTATTTTGTAACAGAGGTATTAAATTAAATTATTTATTTTGTAAAAGAGGTATACATTATTTTGTATATTTATTCCCAAATTAGTGTTTTATTGATGAAAGAAATAGAAAGTTTTCTAAAAGTTTTTAGGAATTTGGATGTGAAAACTAATTTCTTCCCCCAGTAGAATTTGATTTGGGGCCTGATAGCCAAGTGACTAGAGCTCTGTGACTCAGGTTTAGGTTTCGAGTCCCGGCGGTGGTTTTAGTGGTTCGGAATCCACTTTAAACAGTAGGTCCGGTCTAATATGGCTGTAGAGCATTGGGCATAGGGCTGACAACAATACCCCACAAAAAGAAAACATTTCTCGTCTTGAAATTTGCCAGTAGGCAGACGGCCTGCGCTCACTATGAGGATGTTGCGCCAATCAAGAAATTAATATATTTTAATTAATATATTCAGTGGGGATCGTGAATAAAACTTGTCCACTACTGGCATTGCCCTTACTACACTTCACTTACTATTATAGGAGACAATATTTACAAAACGAAATATCTTATCAAAAAATCCTGCATATTAAACTTTCACAAATACTGTCATCATAACACAAGCTAGTTGCATACTGAAATATATATATACTGCACTGGCGCTTATTTTTTAAAGTAATATCAAACTAATGTATACAACAGTTCAGACAGTTTTTTTTCTGTATCCACAGCACATGAAAGTCCCTTCAAACAATATTTGTAAATATATGCCTTTAGATGCATTATAAAATTTTAGTAGCTTGAAAATTTCAGGATGAAAATCATTCCAAACCGCTCTTTAATTTTTTTTTTTTTTTATTATTATTATTATTATTTAGACGTTTTCATTAAAGACATCATCTTAACAGAAATAGACATTTCTGGAGATAATAAAATACTATTAATTTCTAACTGCATATTCTAACTTGCAGCTAGCTAAAACTTAGCTAAAACGTGTCAATGAAGCTTAGCTAAAATGTGTCAATGAAGTGAGTAGAATCAGGTCAAGATCGCTTTCTCTGCTGAAACCTTCGTGAAGTCTGTAAAACTCTCTTCACAGCAAAACTTGTTTTTGGGGAATTGTTTGGCAGAGATGCCAATCAATTCCCCATTGATAGAGTGGGAGACTTGACAGACAGGGAGATTAAAGAGTCTCTTACGATAGAGTGGGGTTGTACCATTTGAAAAGACTTTTACCTCTTCATGTACATTTGTATATAAAACGTTTAACATATTTAAAATTATTTTATTTAAAAGATAAAATTTATATTAAGAACTATCTGTAATGCAATCTTTTAACAAAGAACTTATCCTGTATCAACACTGAAATATTTTTTTAATACGTAACAACATTGTTTTTTAAATATTGCAACACACGTTAATATCGTAGAAATTGGAACTTAAGATCCATCGAGGCGTTATAACAAAATTGATGACAAACAAGCAAAAGAATAAATTTGTTAAATATCTTTGGTGTCTTCTTGGCAGGCTTTCAATAAGAATGAATCTTGGTAGTTCTTCTGTAAGAATGAATCTTGGTAGTCCTTCTGTAAGAATGAATCTTGGTAGTCCTTCTGTAAGAATGAATCTTGGTAGTCCTTCTGTAAGAATGAATCTTGGTAGTCCTTCTGTAAGAATGAATCTTGGTAGTCCTTCTGTAAGAATGAATCTTGGTAGTCCTTCTGTAAGAATGAATCTTGGTAGTCCTTCTGTAAGAATGAATCTTGGTAGTCCTTCTGTAAGAATGAATCTTGGTAGTCCTTCTGTAAGAATGAATCTTGGTAGTCCTTCTGTAAGAATGAATCTTGGTAATCCTTCAATAAGAATAAATCTGATAGCTCTTCAATAAGAATAAATCTGATAGCTCTTCAATAAGAATGAATCTTGGTAGTCCTTCAATAAGAATAAATCTGATAGCTCTTCAATAAGAATAAATCTGATAGCTCTTCAATAAGAATGAATCTTGGAAGTCCTTCCATAAGAATGAATCTTGGTAGGCTTTCAATAAGAATGAATCCTGGTAGTCCTTCTGTAATAATGAATCTTGGTAGTCCTTCTGTAATAATGAATCTTGGTAGTCCTTCTGTAATAATGAATCTTGGTAGTCCTTCAATAAGAATAAATCTGATAGCTCTTCAATAAGAATGAATCTTGGCAGTCCTTCCATAAGAATGAATCTTGGTAGGCTTTCAATAAGAATGAATCTTGGTAGGCTTTCAATTGAATCTTGGTAGTCCTTCTGTAAGAATGAATCTTGGTAGTCCTTCTGTAAGAATGAATCTTGGTAGTCCTTCTGTAAGAATGAATCTTGGTAGTCCTTCAATAAGAATAAATCTGATAGCTCTTCAATAAGAATAAATCTGATAGCTCTTCAATAAGAATGAATCTTGGAAGTCCTTCCATAAGAATGAATCTTGGTAGGCTTTCAATAAGAATGAATCCTGGTAGTCCTTCTGTAATAATGAATCTTGGTAGTCCTTCTGTAATAATGAATCTTGGTAGTCCTTCTGTAATAATGAATCTTGGTAGTCCTTCAATAAGAATAAATCTGATAGCTCTTCAATAAGAATGAATCTTGGCAGTCCTTCCATAAGAATGAATCTTGGTAGGCTTTCAATAAGAATGAATCTTGGTAGGCTTTCAATAAGAATGAATCTTGGTAGTCCTTCTGTAAGAATGAATCTTGGTAGTCCTTCTGTAAGAATGAATCTTGGTCCTTCTGTAAGAATGAATCTTGGTAGACCTTCTGCAAGAATGAATCTTGGTAGACCTTCTGTAAGAACAATCTTGGTAGACCTTCTGAAGAACGAATCTTGGTAGACCTTCTGTAAGAATGAATCTTGGTAGACTTTCTGTAAGAATGAATCTTAGTAGACCTTCTGCAAGAATGAATCTTGGTAGACCTTCTGTAAGAATGAACTTTGGTAGACTTTTAATAAAAATGAATCTTGGTAGACCTTCTGTAAGAATGAACCTTGGTAGACTTTTAATAAAAATGAATCTTGGTAAGCTTTCTTAAAATTTACTTTAGTTAATTAACATGTCTTTAAGAACCGCGACCTCCATCTGTGTTTTTTTCGCTTGTTGACAACTTATTCTCATGAGTAAGGATCCCTTTCTACTGGAGCATTAATGCAGGGTAGACACAAAATGTATTCAATAATGATACAAAAGTTCATATGATTAAAATTATTGCTGCGAAAGTGTTTAACAATTCCATGTAACGACTTTCAGTTGAAACCTTGAATCATTTTCTGCAGTGTGATGTAGTTAGAAATAATTGAATACTTATCAAATACTTCTGGTTACAACGAATAAATCTTTTTTTCAATCAATTTTCCTTCCAATATTTTGGTTAAATTCACGTATTCAAATATTTCTAATTCTTCAAAGAACAAATTTTAGTGCTATAATAGGCCTTAATTTCTTTTTAGATTAAAGAAACTATTTATCACATATTCTTTGTTAATACCACTGAAAACCAACTTCTTTCAATTCAAGCGAACTTACAAAACTTTTGATTCTCACATATTTGTGAGAAGCACTGTGCAAGCTCACATATCATCATCCATATAAATCTAGACGCTACCATAAGAATATTTTTATTTTTAATGCCCTTTTTTTTTTTTTTTTATTGTTACCGTATTTTTTTTTTTTTTTGCAGAAAATGGAACATTTTGCCGTCAAAGTTGGGAAACGCGACGTCCTATTCAAAAAGGGGCGTATGGTCATTAACCATTCACAATTGTAATGGATAATGTGATGCCTCACAAAAGCCATTAAAGATGTGCAAAATAATAAATGTGCGAAATTTAAAAAATAATAGCGAGATAAGATTATGGAATAAACTTGGCGGAATCGGAAATAAATCAAGTCAGGTATTACCAGCTGATCACTGGTGACTTATTGCAATATTCCATTCCGAAAAATCATTCATAAAATATAATGAGCATTTTAGATATAATTAATTAATTTATGGTGC
This sequence comes from Caerostris extrusa, assembly GCA_021605095.1. Classification (NCBI taxonomy): domain Eukaryota; kingdom Metazoa; phylum Arthropoda; class Arachnida; order Araneae; family Araneidae; genus Caerostris; species Caerostris extrusa. The sequence continues at coordinate 43,157 of BPLR01015639.1, read as the reverse complement.
ACAGTTAATTTGTTCCCAATTTGTGAATCTACAATTCTTATATAATTTCATATGTGATCGTTTTTGCCCTCTATTTCCTATTGATCTATCTTATCTGTAGTTTTATTTAATTATATAATGCATTTAATAAAACAATTTACGTAATAATTGGGAAATTTTGAATAAAAATTATTCTTGAAAGCTAATAGCAATTTATTAATATTTTTAACTTATGTATTCAAATGACTTGGAACTTTGAAGAAAAAAAATTTAAAATTAATACATATTTCACTCTCATTGCGAACTTAAAATTGATTAATATCAATATTTAAACTGATGTGGTTTAAATTATTAATAGTGTTTACCAGAAATATTATAATGTTTAGTAATGTGTGCAGCCTATAGAATTATTTATACTTAAGTTAAGATGACCAAAAATCTTCGTAAATTGTAATAAGAGAAGTCTTTGCTAAAATAATATCGAAGACGTAAAGAATAACAATATATATATATATATATATATATATATATATAAAACATTGGTAAATTATGCTTACGGCAAATAAATTACCAAATATAAGAAATTACAATTTTGTGCGGCTTTATAGTTATTTTCATTATTTAAATAAAAGCAGCAACAATAATTTACATTACCATTAACAAAATGAAATGCAATATCGTTAATGCGATAATCTATTCCAGGGAATACATTATCGCATTAACAATGTTGAAACAACAATGATTAATAATGTCGAATTCTCCTAACTAAGAGGCTACTACTGCCAATACCGGCGCGCGAGCACCATCAATCCGACCAACAACAGATTGCAAATTTTACAATATAGTCAAAACAATGCCAAACATACATTTTTTCCAACCCTAGATTATCTGAAAATTTTTGTGTAATTTTTATGATATTTGGTCTCATAATGACATCTTGTATTGCATTCTTTAAGAACTGATAATATTCCATGCTTTATTACTTGACTCAATCACGAAATATTGATATTCCCCATTGCTCTTTAAATGTCCCTGCACTCACTATATATCTTCCGTTTTACAATATAGTCAAAAATACCTCAAAGATAATTTTTTCTAACAGTAGACTATCTGAAAATGTATAATGCTGCGATATTTGGTCTCATAATGGCGTATTATATTTGTTCTTTAAGAACTGATATTGCTTTGAGAACTTTTCCGTATTTATACAAATCCAAACAACAGACATGCAACTCCAAATCAAAATAATGCGCTTGTCACTTTGAAATCAAAATTCGAATATGTCCAACTCTATGTTGTCTCCCGTATTTATATATCAAGTGCCCTTGGAACATATTCGAATCTTCTAGACATACGATCATGCAGAAGTTTTCCAGAACATGCTCCAGCTCTACTACTCGCTACAATATGGCACTAACCAAGCATATGGTACATTATATTAAAAAAATTCAAAATTATCAATGTATTTATCGGGATATTTATATTCATCAATAATATTAAATATAAGGTAAACTTTATTTTTTTTCAATTCCTTCTATTAGCTCACTCTCTCCCTATATATATCTTGTTCAAATTGTCAATCGTTAATAAAATACTTTTTATTCATCCACTCAAGTTCAAATACATTTTTTTGAACTTGACACTTGATGTTAATACAGTTTTTTTTTCAAATATTAATTCAGTAATTAAATTTAATTAATTAATTTTAGTTGTTTTTAGATTTAAGTTACATATATCTACCAATAGATGGCGCCAGATAAACTTTAAAAAAATGAATGAAAATTCTTTATAAAGGACTTTCTGCAATATAGTGAAAAAAAAAAATTAGGAATCGACTTTAAAATTTTTTTTTTTTTTTTATATTACTTGTTTTAAATTAAAGTTTATGTCAGGTGAAAAATTAGAATTATTTCTGCATAAAAAAATATTTTTAAATGCATTTATTTACAGAAAGGTAGTAGATACGTTTAAATGCTATTTAAAAACGTTACAGCATAAAAAAAAAAAAAATTCATACTAAAAATGTAAATTAACAAGATAACAAAAGTATTAATAAATTTATTTTAAAGTAACATGATTATTTCTGTTACAAACAAAAAAAATTGCATTAGATACTTGGCATGCATATAATTAGGTAAAAATAGATCCATAAATACTTTTGATTTAAAACGCTATCTCATATCGTAAAATAATCAAGCAACAATGTAAGAAACAGCATCAAACCACCAAAAATATAAACACTATCAGTTAACTAAAACACCAAACATGAAGTAAAATTAGAAAACTGTAATGCTATAAATAAAATGCCAAACTATTCAGCGAACTATTCTTATTTTTTAAAATAATGAAGAAAAAAATATAAATTCGGATATCTCAGATTTCACAGAACAAATAAAATTACACTAAAATACGTAATATGAATAATTTATAACGAAAATGCATGAGCGATCTGCATTATAATCGGGAACTTAATTATGTAAGTGAAAACAACGGATAATAAATATTTCTTTTATTTCATTTCAATTACGTAATAGTAATATGTACTATTTTTATAAATACTTTATATAAATGTCTAAAGATATGAAAATCATGGAAGTAATATCGAATGACAACAAAATTTAAATCAAAAAAAAAAAAAAATTAATTAAAAAAAAAATTAATTAAATTTAAAAAAAAATAATTACAGTTATATAAATAAATGTACCAATTTTTCCGCTTAAAAATTTAATCAGAGCTATTATTGTTTTTCAAATTTCAAATTGTTAATTTATTATCATGTAAACGAACATTCATTTTAATTAAAATTTGTAAAAAAAAAAAAAAAAAAAATTGTATAAGTTAATATATTTTTTATTTGAAAGTCACTATAAAAATCACCTTAAAAATACATATAAACATTTTCTGAACCAATTATTAATATCTTCCAAAATTAATTATGAATTTAAATACTCAAATAAACTCCTATTAATTAAAAAAGAAATTGTAAATAACATTTTGTGATTCAATATGTTTTATTACATTTTTTTTTTTTTTTTTTTTTTAATATTTCCAAAAAACTAAAAAACTTTATTGTTAATATACCTATAGTATTTATTTTTTAATTCTTTCAACTATTAAAAATGACTTTAAATTTTTTTTTTTTTAAAAAATAATAAAATTATTTTAAAAATATATAAATGTTTTGTAAACATAATTATTAATATTTTCTAAAATTTATTATGAGGTTAAATATTGCGCTAAACTCCTATTAATTAAAAAATAAATTGTTAATACAATTTTGTGATTATGACTTTCAATAAAAGTACTAGTTTTCCACTTAAAATTTAATCAAAGTTATTATTGTTTTATTTATAAATAACGTTTTTTTAATATTTTCAAAAAGTAAAAGCTTTATTCATAATATGCCTACTGAATTTATATTTTAAAATTTGTTTTTAGAAATGATTTCATCTATTAAAAATAAGTTTTATTTTGAATTTGCTTTATTTTAAATACACATTTTATTATATTTGGCGACAAAACATTCAACATTTTTAATAATGTCTTAAAGCAAACAGCAACGATGTTTCGAAACGAAACAAAAATGCCGGCGGTCGATTTTCGTTATTAAACAAACAATACAGAAAACAATGCTGTACCCAGCATATGATTAATGCTACCAACCTTTTAACGTAATGAGCCCCACACATCCTTATCTAAAAAATTATAATAAATTTACTGTTTTGTTTTTTCAATTTTATTCCCTAAAACAACCGTGCCAACTCACTAGAATTCGCCTACGCAGTTTTCGACGAAGCCTTTCCAACCGCACTGCGCAGGCGCACAGCTCACTGCAGTGTTTCAAGTTCAAGGTCACACACGTGCAGCCAATCCATCCACCTATACACCGAGTCGATTGTGTTCAATGCCAAAGGGTTTCTGCAATTGGCGATTTATCATCCTTTTGGGGAATTTCTTAATAAAATTTCCTAATAAATTAGCGAAAATTGTTTTATTTTCAGAGCAGCTTAAAATAAAAATTCTTAAAACATATTTTTGGACGACATAAATTATATACTGCAATTTGCTGGATTATTTTAATAAAACATTTTAATATTACTTATAACACACAATAATGGCTAATGAAAACACATGAATAGGCTATAAATTACAATTAGGCAAATAATACTGATGAAAAGAACATAATTTTGTTCGGTTTTCAACAGGAAAGCATGATTGCGTCATCGTTTTTTTTTTTGCTATTGCGTAATCGTGATTGAGCGAGTATTTTTTTTTTTATAGTATGCCCAGAAGGAATGCTGCTGCAATTGTGACAAACAGTAGTGGTACGAAGTACTGATAATGTACAGGTTCTATTACTGTATTATTTTATTTTATTTTTTATTTATTTATTGAGCGCTTTAAGAAAGAGGAACACTTGGGATAGTTTTAGTATATTTTGAATTCACTGTTAAATTTCGCTAATTTACATTTACGAATTTTAATGAAATTATTTTAAATAATATTTATGTATTAAAAATAAATAATTAGGATAGTTTTAGTTTATTTTGGATTCACTGTTAAATTACATTAATTTACATTTACAAATAGTAATGAAGCAATTTAAAATAAATAATTTCCATTTAAAAACCATTACAAATATTATTACAAAATTCAGGGTGTAATTTGAATGCATTCCTGTAATCTTACTAACAATACATTCTCAATCTCGCATGCCACAATGCATTAGAATATAATTTCATAAATGAATTTATGAATACCAACTTCTACAAAACAAAAACAAAAAAAACAAAAAAATTAATTACATTTTATATTTTTTTCTGACGGAGAAAATAAAATAAAAAAATTTTTTTGTAATTCATCTGCAGTTCAAAATTAAAAATTAGTTATACTTTCTACTTTCTTAAACTAAAACAAATATTAATTTCCCTTTAAGAGGTTTAAATAAGAAACAGTAATATTTGTTTAGTGCATGTTGTATGTAATATTTTGCTGGGAATTATATAAATAGATTTTAAAAGAAAGAGCATTATAAATATGAAAAACATTTATTCAGTTCTTAACGTAGTTGTTCATATTTTTTTTTTTTATGCAAAAATTTGTAAACTTAATGGGGAAAAAAAAAAAAGAATAGAAATCAATGGAATGAAAATAAATATTCTATTTTATGAAAAATTTTTATTAAAAAATTAAATATATATTAAATAAAATACATCAGTTTTAGCATATTTAAAAAGGAAAGGTCCTGTACAAAATGGTGAATGTCAAAAGATATATTATTTTAAATTTTTCCTTTGCATATTTTATTTTAAGAATACAAATCGACAGTCCGTTCAAATGGAGTTTAAAATATGTAAAATATCGTTTTATTCTCATAAATTGACAATTTTACTTATTGCGAAAACTATTTTAAAAATATTTTTGTCAAGCATGGATTTTCAAACCTTTAATATACTTTGACTTAAGGAATAATTACTTGTTTTTATTCATTGCACATCGCATAAGTTTCTCTTAATTTTTAAGTAAAAAGTATTTTGATATTTATATAAATTTTAATATTCATTTAAAAAAATTTAGATTTTCGATAAACGCTTACAAAAAGGAACTTTTCTTTTAAGTTATGTTATGCGCATATCATTATTTATAAGATTTTTAACCAAGTGGCAAATGTTAAAATATATTAAACGCATCTACGAGTATTTAAAGAAAGATTACGAGTATTAAATCTTTTAAACATAAAACCATAATTATTCTTAATATTTTTAAAGTGCTATGTTTATAAACAGCTATTTTTAAATAATATCTGTTGCGACTCATCCTCAGTGTACACCCCATGAGTAGTTTACTTATGGATGGAGGGAAAGTGGGCGACTTCTGTTGTGATGGAGCACCTGTAGGTAGAAGCTGACTTGGCTCGCGTCTCTAAGAAGGATGGTCGTGCCTTCCGGAGGACTTTAGGGGAACTACCATGCATTTGTGTATCGAATGGGAGAAAAACACAGAAAATTACAACAAGGTAGTCTAACTAACGATGCAAGATGCTGAACATGAAGGCTCCTCGTTTTTGAGTCTAATCTGGTGGTCTGATGGCCAATTGGCTATCGCTCTGGCATTTGGAACCAAAGACTTCGGGTTCGAATCCTGGCGGTGGAATGAATGTTTGTTTGTTGTTCAGGAACCATGTTAAAGTATAGGTCCCGGTCTAATTAGCCTAAAGTGTGCAAAAAATGACCATAAAGCAGCAAACCAAACCTCGTTTTTTGAAACAGTATCTATACCAATGGCCACGCTGAGCCATGAGTCTGGAAAATAATATCTGGCTGTATTTAATAGTTGCTAGGGCCTGAATGGCCGAGTGGCTAGCGCTCTGGCGTTTGGTACCACAGGTTTCGTGTTCGAATCGCGGCGGTGCCATGGATGTTTGTAGTGGTTCGGAATCCACTTTAAACCGTAGGTCCCTGTCTAATATGAGCGTTGCGGGGGCATTGTTACGTGTCCGTGGCTTATCTTAAAGTTACATGTGCCTCCTGGGTAATGCAAAGTGAGTAACGTCTGTGTAGCGCTTGCTTTAAGGCATCCAAGACAGCTGTCTAAATGTTCGCTAGCTGCATTAGAAAAAAATAATAGTTGCTTTAATAAGTTTAATAAAAAATTGAAAGATATAATAATATATAATATTCTTTAAAAGATATGGCATTTTAAATATTAATTATAAAAAAAATGCTATCAAATATTTTAAAATGGCAGAAATAATGTAGATTAATAATACGATTAATTTGAAACTTTATTGATTTGTGTTCGCTTGCATGATTGATAAGTTATGAAAATAAATTACTAGCATCAGTAATTTAAGCTATATTCTAGTAACACTGATAGAAAAAACAATACTTAAAAATTATTCAATTCTAATTCCACTAAAACTGCGACGTGTAATTCTTAACTGCCAAGTATTTTCAAAAAACACGTTTTATGATGGTCATAGATCTTTAAAGATTTACCTATTATATTAATATCATTCGCTATTTTTTTTCCAATCCCATGATAATAGACAAAATAAACAGAAAAGTGTTATATCTGTGATTTCAATAGAAAAATCCGTTACCAGGTAGAGCACACAAAAATGAAAGCTACTACAACAACACGCAATCCAAATGGAAAATGGTAAGGGTCAGCACGCAGCAATTAATCTTCCTAAAAACGTCGGAACGTCAAAGCACACGCGAAATTGATTAAAATGAATCGTCAGAGTTGAAGAGAAAAGTGCTCCTTTAAGTGACTCAGACCAGGTTGCCCAAGAATATGCAAAAAAAAAAAAAAAAAAAAAAAAGAGAGGGAAGAACGAATTAGAATCTATTTCAATTGGGAGTGTATTTGGATAATTGAGTTAAAATTGACAAAGAACAGGAAATTAATTTGGATTTCTCGTGAACAGTGAGATGGAAATTAAATTTATACGTTTTATCACTCAAATGCAAAGAGGGCTTATTTAAATGCAAATTTGGTTAGATCAATATCAGAATTATTTTCCATTTATTGAATTATAAATAAATGAAGTAATTGCTAATTTAAATGTTTGATTTTGATTTTTTTTTATTTTCGAAATTTTATTAATATGTAGATTATATTTAGGGCCTGCTGGCAGAATGACTAGCACTCTGACGCCCAGTGCTCCAGATTTTGGGTTCGAGTCCATGGATGTTTGTAGTGGTTAGGAATCCACTTTAAACTGTAGGCCACGGAGAGTGTTGAGTGTAGGGCAAGCTATCTTACCTAGTAAAGAAAACACACCCTGTCTTGTAATCTAGTGGGCGTACGGCCTAGGTCCACCATGGGTCTATTGCGCCAATGATGATGATGATGAGGTTATATTTATTCATAAAATACATATACAGTAACCCTTGGGTAATGAATTGATGTGTTTTAAAATTTCGTTAATTGTGTGCTAATTATTTTTTAATTTTTACAATGATGTCAAGATGTTGGAAAAGCCTTTCAGAATAACTTTACGGAATTAAGCAATAATTAAATTCATTTTTATTTTCTTTAAAAAAAATAAGAAGAAGAATGTGTAATGTTTTATATATATATATACATTTTATTCCAGTGTAACTTTATACTATTTAGCGTTTTAATTTTTCTCTTGAATTTTAATTCAATAACATTGTGTCTATCCCAAAATTTACGAATATATTTTAAATGTTTCTTTTTTAATTAAACAAAAATCATTTTCTGCCATCAGGCGCCATCTAGTGGGCTTGAATTATAAATGTTCTTTAATTTAAAGTATATTGTTAAAAATTAATAGTTACTGAAATAGTTAAATTAATTAATAATTACTCAAAATTTATTTATTTATTCTTACACCCGAAAGTGAATTTAAAAACGTTGTTTATAATGAGATTTTGAGTTAATTTAATATTATAATGAATTTTAAAATATTTAATTTATTTACTGTTAATAAAATTACTTTCTTTTTATTCATTCTCCCGTCTGACAAAATATAGAAAAAATTAAATACCTGGGCAACATTGGGTAAACAATATAGTTTATTTTTTAAAGCACGGAATTTATTTGCTCTAATAAGAAAATCGGTATTTAGGAATATACTTAAATCAGCTAATGTAAGAGAAAAATTTATTCCTTCACTTCAGCTCTTACATTTATGATAGTTAACATTTTTATGGGGAACAAAAATTATTTTAAAGATGCGAAAAAAATGAAATTTTTATGTCCTCCATATAATTTTTATTATGAGCATTTATTTTTTACTTATAATTTTTCAAATTTTTTTTTTTTTTTTTTTTTTTTTTTTTTTTTTTTTGCGTTCGTGCGTGTGTTTGTATTTGTACGTTTGCGTGTGTGTTCGTACATGCCTGCGTGTTTCGTCGTTGAATTTCTGTTTTTGAAGCATCTATTCTAATGGAGAAAAAGTTTCAATTCAAATCGAAAAGAAATTTCTTTTTTATTATAATGTATAAATTGAAATTCATCATAAATCTAAAATTGAAAATAAAAATCATATATTTTAATGTTTAAAATGTGAAAACATCTAGGCTACATTTTTAAAACTTTTTATCTCGCCCTCTTATTAGGGTTCTGTCGTACATCTAGACGAGTATTTTCACTATTAAATATTATATTGACTTTTGATAATTTTTTAAGCTTATTTTTAAATCAGCAATATAAAAATAATAGGATTTTTAATAATATTATCATTATAAGCTGCCATTAAAGAAAAATGGCCATTAAGTACGTATATTTAAATTCCCTACCACAAAAATAATTTAATTATTTTGAAATCAATAATCAATTAAATGAGTTATTCAATTCCTTCCATTAACTCACATTCTCCTCTATATATATCTGGTTCAAATTTTCAATCGTTAATAAAATACTTTTTATTCATCCACTCAAGTTCAAATGCATTTTTTAACTTGTAGTGGATGACACTTGATGTTAATACACTTTTTTTCAAATATTAATTCAGTAATTAAATTTAATTAATTAATTTTAGTTTTTTTAGATTTCAGTTGCATGTATCTACCAATAGAGAGCGCCAAATAAACTTAAAAAATGAATGAAAATTATTTATAAAGGACTTCCTGCAATATAGTGAGAAAAAAAAAGGAGGAATTGACTTTAAAATTTTTTATTTATATTGCTTGTTTTTAAATTAGCAATATAAAAATAACAGGATTTTTATAATATAATCGTTATAAGCTGCTATTAATCTGTTATTAAAATATAATGACTATTAATTACGTATATTTAAATTCCCTACCACAAAAATAATTTAACTATTTTAAAATCAATCATCAATTAAATGAGTTATTAATTTTTATTTTTATTTTATATATTTTTCCCAACTTCATAGAAAATTTCCTTTTCATTAAGCCATTTTTTAAAGATTGCATTAAACATTGTTAAATGAAATAATATTGCGGATATTATTATGAAAGACATTATAATGAAGTCTTGTTATTGTATGATATTTATGAGTCTACTTGAATATTATATGTGGAAAACACTGCGTAGTGCGTACAATTATTAAAAGTGCTTATTTCAGTAAATTTTCTACATCTAAAATTCTTTCTTATCGTCTCATTTCTTATCTAAAAGTGTCTGTTTTGCAAAAATTTATTGTTAAAGATAAAGTCTATTCAATAAACAAATGTATAGTTGTTTTTTTACATTTTCATAGACGATTTTATAAGAAACATTATTAATTACAATTATAGACTCATTAGTTAAAGTTAAAATAAATTATTAGTGTACAAATAAAATATTAAATATAAGTACAAAAGTAAATATTTAGTATTATAATCATTATATAGAAGAGTACCGTGAAACTATATTTATCAATAATGTACAATATATGTTGTAGCTGGAAATTATTTCGGATTTACACGAATGCTACTACATAAATAATTACAAACTTTTATGATGTTAATTGTTATAGTTACTTTATAATAATAAATTAAAATTTAACAGAATAAAACAATCCATGAAATTTTTCCCTTCAAAAATAAGACATATATTCATTTGATATTTTCAAAAAATATATAAAAGATAATAAAAATTTTAAAAATATAAACAATATTAAAAAAAAAAATAGGAATTTATATTTTATTCTGGATATTTTAAAACTTATATAGAGAATGTACATATAAGTTCATTTTAATACTTAAAGTAATAATTAAATCTTATTAAAAAGTGTAAAATAAAAAAAATTGAAAAAAATGTAAAATAACGGAAAACGGATGATATATGCGCTACCTTCATTCTTTAACAGTTCATGCTTTGCATTTATACTATATAAATTCTTATGATTGATTCTAAAATGAGTACGTATAAAATCGTAATGGTGAAGAAAACACGTCATTACTTTTTCCATGAGTATTATCTATTATACAGAAAAGTACATCTGGGCTCTTTGGGAATTTCTTAGAATTTCCACTAAAAAGAAAAAAAGAGATTAAATTATCACCCCTCAAACTTGAGACACCGAGGCCCAGAGCTCTAGTAAAAAAAAAAAAATAAGAGATAAAAATAAGCATAGCAAATAATTAAGCATTAGAAATACAAAAATCAGTCACAGTTGGCAAAAAACGCTACATGTATGTTGTTGCAAATTTGTTTCAAATTAATTCTAGATCACTGTGTATCCAGGAATATTTTAGATTTGCTGAAATTTCTGCGCCGTCAAATTTAGTATGTAACCCCATATGTTCAATCACACAGAGGATTGAACACCACCTCTGTTAGGCTGAACACCAAGCATCTTTGTTAGAATAGGTACAAGTACCTTAAAGCCAATCCAAAGCTCTATAAATTCTTAAAAATTTTTTTTTTAATATTTTTAGAAAATTGCAACATATATAGATACAATATTCAGTATAACACTTCCAGTGAAACTGAAATTTAATTCACCGTAAAACAATTGTTCAGTTTCTGACTACGGTATTTTTAGGCACCCTATTATGTTACCAACCGAACAACACACATTTTAAATTATGTGCTTCAAAGAACTCATTTTTTTAAATACGCTTGCATCATCTCAGATAATCATAGCTTCAAGGTTGTCCTTCGTTAATTACCAAAGGTACACAAAGTTCCTCTTCGCACCAGGCTGTCTGTTAGTTCCAGGAAAAAGCGACGCTAAAAGAATCTTTAAAAAAAAAAAAAAAAAGTTAACCGCAAATGCAAACAAGCTATTGCTTCTACCTTTCCTTATAAATAACTTGCGGTTTTTAATGAAAAGCTCATGACAGCTTATTGATAACTAAAATCTTATGTGTTTATTGCTATTCTTGTTAAAAAGGTAAATGTTTCAAAATGAAATAGGTTATGTAAACATATTTAAGAACATATAAGAAACGGAATTTTTCAGAAATTTATTTTGATTTAGAAAAAAAGGCCAATCATGACACGAAATAGACTTCAAACGCGCACCGGAAGAGATTTCTATTTGAGTGCTGGTGATTAACTTAGAAGTCGCTGTTTTGGAAACAAGTAACTAGGTGGTTTGGTTTGTTTCTTTTGTCACTCTACGGTCATGTTTCGCACGCTGTTAGGCTAATTAGACCGGGACCTACAGTTTAAACGTGGATTCCGAATCACTAACAAACATCCATACCACAACCAGGATAAGAACCTAAAGCCTTTGGTATCAAAAGCCATAGAGCTAGCCAATTGGCCATCAGGCCACAGTAAACTCAGTGAAGATTGTAACACGACGTCTGGCATCCACAACTGTGATCCTGTTGAACTGTAGTTAAAACAATTACATTTGTACTCATCTTTGTCCTCTGTAATGTGTAGTGAATCAGATGCTCTGTGATGCATCATGGGTAACTCAAGAGTTTTTGTTACAATTTTACAGTATTAGCAGCCAATTATTTGATTACTAAGTGCACGATATTACAAAAAAAAAAAAAAAAAAAAAAAAAAAAGACCACAAACAATTTAATAATTTTAACTGGAAAATTACAAATCTAGATCAATATTGTGCACGTTATTTAGAGCACGCAATTGTTACAAGTTATTTATTTAGAGCAAGCAATTGTTGCAAGTTTTGGAGAGCAAGCAATTGTTGCAAATTAAATTACGGAGAGCAAGCAATTGTTGCAAATTGTTGACGGAGAGCAAGCAATTGTTGAAAATTACGGAGAGCAAACAATTATTTTTCTATTAGTAATAATTTTAAATTATTTACTATGTTAAAAGTCTTTTGAAATTCATTTTTGATTATGCCACAACATTTCAATACAAATATCAAGGTATAAATTTATACCATTAAAAATATGATAAAATGGCTGACACATATAAACAAAAGAAAATTATGTCATTATTTCCGTTTTAATAAATTTTACGTCACTGTTTCCTTTTCGTAGGTGAGACATTTTACGGTAAAAAAAAAGTAAATAAATAAAATTGTAGTTGCCAAGTATAATAAATATATTAAACATAAAAACTAGTGGAATTGCCTTTTCTCATTTTTCAAATAGGCAGAAATATTACAACCAAAATAAAAACAAATGCAAGATTTAGACGACAAACAAATGTAAGATTTAGACGACAAACAAATCTAATATTTATTTTTATTACTATTTCAGTTTAAAGAAATTTTCTAGAAATATAAATAGTAACAAATGTAAAAGGATCAGAAACAAGAAATGGGGAATACTTCCAAACAATAAATATTACGAAATAAAATATGAAAAATAACAATATTCTATATAAATATACGAATATCGTATATAAATATAGGAATAATATAACTACAAAATAAGTAAAAATTTTAGATAATTAATCAAAACCTCAATTTGGTTTTAAAAAAAATCACTCGTTGAGTCGAGCATATTACAAAGCTATGTATTCACCTTTTTTTTAATAATAAAAAAAAAAAAAGCTAATATTTAAACAGCATTATTCGCCTTTTTTATTTTTTACATATACAATGATATTACTATTCTAGAAATGCTACGCGGAAACGAAAAAAAAAAAAAAAAATATATTGTAAAACACCTGTTTAAGGAATATTAACTTTATAATTAGTTAACAGTTATTATAGTAAAAATTATTAAAAAATCAGGAACAGGAGATTTATGTCCTGTTTCTGAATATTGACAAACAATAAATATTAAAGAGGAATAGTAAACACAAAATAAATAATAATTTTTGATAATTAGAAACTAATCAAAACCTCACTTTGAAAAAAATTCACCCTTTTACAAATCGAGCATATTGCAAAACTATGTAATCACCTAAAAAAAAAAAATAACTAATATTTAAACAGCATTATTGGACTTCTTTTTACATGTACACTGATATCAGTACTCTAAAAAAAAATGTTAAGCGGGAAACAAAAAAAAAAAAATATATTGTAAAACATCTGTTTAAGGAATATTAAAAAAAGAAATAAATAAAAATTCATAATCTTAATACGACAGGAAGACAAAAAGCGGACGATAAGAGAGCGCCAAAAATAGCCCTGTCCCAACTACCTTGCGGATGAAAATGAAATTATCCGTGACCTTGGACACTTTTAAAGACTGATGCCACATGCCAAGAAACACGTCCAAGAATTTCCTCACCCAGCCGTTCGCATGATTTAACGATCTTCCCAAACTCTAGAACACAAAAGTCTGCAAAGTCAATAAATCTGAAACAAACCCAGCACGAAAGAGCACACCCAGGATTTTTTTGCCTCGGGAATCTTAGGAATCTCAATAAATCATAAGTTATAGAAAATGTATCTGAAGTCAAAATTCTGTGTATTGATTATTTTATTAATAATTTGTGCATTGGACTTATATGGCTCAAATACGTATAAATGAAAGCATTAAAACTAAGAAGTATGCACAAAAATAATAATAAACTAGCCTTTGTAAGGAAAATATCATTGCTTTATATATTTACTTTTAGTACACACATAGTTAAACATATAAGGATTTCTTTAAACTTATTGTAACCCAAAGAATTATTTTTATTTTTAACATCATAGCATATAAACAATAGGAATTAAACATAAAAAGAAAAAGATATGATCGGCTGATCCGATATTCAGGTTGCTCTTAAAATTCAGAATTCAATGTAAAAACAAACCGCGTAAAAGCAATCTTCAAAAATAAATAAATAAAAAAAAAAAAGAATTCCAAACAATTTTCTTTTCTTGAAAAATCTCATTTTCACTTTGAAATAAAATTGTCTTTTATTTCAACAGACGATCTTTTAGAAAGATTTTTACATCATTTAATTATATAATAATCAACTCGTAAAAGAAATGTAAATAAATATTATGGATAAAAACTTCTGAAAGAAATTTAAATAAATCAATAAAAATAGCTCGGGAAAGAAATTAAAAATAAATAAATCCACCAGTAAGAAAACGCTAAAAATGGCCTTGGAAATGAAAAAACTGACCAAGGGCACTGATAAAAGTGATGAAGGAAGTGAAAAACCCTGCCCTCCATAAGAAACAATACTCATAATATTATGAATACATTTTCTGAGTTAAAATATACATTTCATGATACTAAAATATTTTATCTCTCAATTACTTTTATAATGTACTAAATGAAGCAAAGAATTTAAATTTTAAATGACCTTCAAAAAAATTATGAAACGCTTTATGAAACACTTTTATTATAAATTCACTCAAGAAATTAATAAATTACAATTTTTTTTTTTTAATACGACAGAAATACTTTCAGAAAAAAAATAACATCACTTTGATTTTAGGAATAAATTACTTTTAAATTTATTGTAAAATTTATATGAGTAATAATATTTATTTCCTTTTAAAAAATAATTTTAAAAATTTTAAAACTTGGAAACATTATTATATAGCACCAAATAACAATAAAGCAGCAACGATATCATAGTTATAATACAAGCGTATTAAAATGAATACCAATATTAACGGATGTAGGTTTTAAAACCACGCCATAATTTTGTTAATTTTTTTTTTAGACGACGTTTTCTAATATTATCTAGTTTTTAATAAAATAAATGTATTATGAATTCTGGATCATCCAACACGGCTATAACAAATCTAGGATAATTCAAACCAATCGAAAGTATTCTAACAACCCTTAATATAAAGAGCATGTTCACGTATTCAAGTGAGTCTGGCAACCCTACCTTAGCGACACTTACATTTACATAACGCTTGGAAAGTTTTCCGAATAGGACTTGGCGACGGCGGAATATAAACAAAAAAGTTGCTTTGAATCCAGCAACCCTTCTTCACTGCAAACGACGGAATGTATACCCACTGGCCCACTGAGCTACTTCTCTCCCCACGGTGGAAGTTTTCCCTTTCGTTAATTTTGTTTACTCAAATCG
Organism: Caerostris extrusa; assembly: GCA_021605095.1. Lineage (NCBI taxonomy): Eukaryota > Metazoa > Arthropoda > Arachnida > Araneae > Araneidae > Caerostris > Caerostris extrusa. The sequence continues at coordinate 27,329 of BPLR01015639.1, read as the reverse complement.
CTGCGTTTTTTGACGATTTCTTGGAAGCCTTCGCAACTGCGGATTGCAATTTTTCACCTGTCGTTGCGTAATGTTGCATGTGCTTGTCTTTTTTTTTTTTTTTTTTTTTTTTTTCCTTCTTCAAAGAGTCATTTGAATACCAGAGTTTTGGTTTGGAATGTTGTGAATTGTTTTTAAGTGAGAATTTGGCGACAACTTTCGCCAAATATTTCAAATCGTGTAATTAGTTTTTATAATTTTCTCTTCAACTTCTTCAAGGACGAAATTAAATGAAGAGAAAAAGATCAAACATAAACTAAATATTTTTATACTTCTTACAGATAAATTTATATTTTTATTTTAAATATGTTTTATTCAATTATTATCCATAATAGTTCTTTGAACTGAAAAAATAATAATAATAATAATACGACAATTAAAGTAAAAAAAATTACATTGTTTCGCCGAGAATTTTCGCCAAAATATTTCAAATCGTAAAATAGTTTTTATAATTTTCTCTTTAACCTCTCTTCAATGGACAAAATTAAATTTAAGAAATGAAAAAAAAATATTTAGTTTACATTTGATAATGTTTTATTCAAATCGTTAAATATTTTTATAATAGTTCTTTTCAAGTACAAAAAAATGAAAAAAAATATTTAGTTTACATAATAAGGCAATAGTTCTTTGTACTAAAAAAAAAAAGGCAATAAAAAAAAAAAAAAATTACATTGTTTCGGCGAGAATTTTCGCCAAATATTTCAAATCACATAATTAGTATTTATAATTTTCTCTTTAACCACCTCAAGGACAAAATTTAATGAATAGAAAAATATTTAGTTTATGTTTGATTTAATTAATATCCATAATAGTTCTTTGAACTGAAAATAATAATAAAAATAAAAGTAAAAAAAATTTACTTTGTTTTAAATGAGAATTTGGAGGAGAATTTTCGCCAAATATTTCAAATCGGATAATTAGTTTTTATAATTTTCTCTTGAACCTCTCTGAAAAGACGAAATTAAATGAAGAGAAAAATATTTAATTTTATGTTTTATTTAATAAATATCCATAATATTTATTTGAAATGAAAATAAAACAATAATAAGGCAATAGAAGTAAAAAAAAAAAAAAAAAATTACATTGTTTTGGCGAGAATTTTCGCCAAATATTTCAAATCGTATAAGTTTTTATAATTTTCTCTTTAAGCTTTCTTCAAGGACGAAATTAAATGAAGAGAAAAATATTTAGTTTATGTTTTATCATGTTTTTATTCAATTAATATCCATAATAGTTCATTGAACTGAAAAAAAATAATAATAAGGCAATAAAAGTAAAAATAATTACATTGTTTTAAATGAGAATTTGGTGAGAATTTTCGCCAAATATTTCAAATCGCATAATTAGTTTTTATAATTTTCTCCTTAACCTGTCATCAAGGACGAAATTAAATGAAGAGAAAAATATTTACGTAGTTTATGTTTGATCATGTTTTATTCAATTAATCTTCATAATAGTTCTTTGAACATTTAAAAACAATCTGAAGATTTAAATTTTTAAAAAAATAATTAAAATGCACAAAAAAATTTACTTTTTTATAATATTAAACAATAACAAAAAATAAAATATTTAAAAATATTTATTTTAATTAAAATAATTATTTAAATAATTATAATTTATTATAATAATTATTTTAATAAATATTTATTTTAATTATTTTTATTGAATATTTTATTTTAATTATAATATTAAAAATAATATCATTAGTGATTTAATAATAAATAATTTTAACTGAAAGCAAATAATTTTACAAAATCCTTTTTTTGTACTGTGCAAAAAAAAAAAACAATCAAGTCAATTAATTTTGATGAATTTCATTTTTTTTTTTTATCAGAATCGTTTTCTTGATAATTTCCACGAATGTCTTTATAATATAATAAATAATTATAATTTATTATAATAATTATTTTAATAATAATTATTATTATAATAAATATTTATTTTAATTATTTATATTATAATATTTAGTTTAATTATAATATTAAAAATAATATCATTAGTGATTTATTACTTACATCTAATTAAAAAACAATAATTTTATAAAATCTTTTGGTACTGTGCAAAAAACAATCAAGTTAATTAATTTTGATGAATTTTTTTTTTTTTTTTTTTTTTTTTTTTATCTGAATCGTTTTCTTGATATTTTCCACGAAAGTCTTTCCCTCAGACATTAATGTAAATAAAGAGACTGTTCAGGAAGTTGAGTAAGCAAAATTTTGTTGCAAGTAGCAATATACATCTACAGTGCACATTAAGAATTGATAAAAGTCAGGTACATGCTGTTTTGGCGATTTTCCCAAAATACGGTTTCGCAAATGCCCATTTTCTTACTCACAATATTGAGATATTCATTCGCGATGAATTGGCACTTTTTAAGGCTAATAAAACAAAATGTGCTTGCATTTATTGACAAAAACGCTTCAATTTAAGAGTAAAATATTTAAACAAGAACAATATGCTACATCAAGAATATTTTTGCGAATATATTTAGAATTTTTAACCAAAAAGAATTTAAATATATTTACGAAATAAATTATTGTTAAAGAAAAGCATTTTAAATTTTTATAAAAGTTTCCAAAAAAAAAAAAAAATCTTACAAAGCTTTTTAAAAATAATTTCATTTTAGGTTAATAAAATAAAATGTTCTTGCAAGTATTGGACAAAACGCTTCAGTTTAAGAATAAAATATTTGAACAATAAGAATATACTACGTCAAGAATATTTTTGCGAGTATTTTTAGAATTTTATATAGCTGAAAGAAGAATTTAAATATATTTACGAAATAAATTTAAGAAAAGCATTTTAAATTTTTATAAAAAAAATTTTAAAAAAATCTTACTATGCTTTTTTTAAAATAATTTCATCAGTGATCATTATATATTCGAAATATCATTTATCATTAAATATTCGAAAAAATATAAAATTCGTAAATAAACGTTTGCATTCAATAAAAAGCAGATTGATTTTTTTTTTTGAAAATTAAATATAAATGTATTAAATAAGAAGTACTACTGCGACATCAGTTACGATCGGTCATAAAATTTAGAATTGCACTTATTTTGAATTCTAATGAGCAAGTTAGTACTTTACATATTTTTATTATTTTATTTTATATATTAAATTTATTACACATCCACCCCCGTGTAGTGGTGCTAAATGACTAAAAATGGCACAGCCCTTGGCGCCAGATAAACTTAAAAAAATAAATGCTAATGGCATAAAGAGTAACTGTCTATGGATTATAATTTAAAAACAACAATATTTTAATAATATTAAGATATATTTTAATAAGATTAAGACATCCTCATAATACTTCATGATGATACACAGATCTTTATCATCATTCAAATTAAATAATTTTATCATTTTTTTAAAATTTAGTATTGTAGATATGAATTAAATACTTCTATAATGATATAAAGATTTATATCTTTAATACACCAATATTATATACAATAAATATTTAACTTTTAATTATTTAAAAACGTTTATGGATTAAATTATGAGAGTCAATTCAAATTTATAATATTATAATATTTTAATAAGAATAAGACATTCTCATAATACTTGATATTTTACAGATCTTTATCATCATTCAAGTTAAATAATTTTTATCCATTTTTTTATTTAACGTTGCAGATAAGAATTAAGTATTTGTATAATGATATAAAGATTTATATCCTTTTTTGCTCCAATATTATGTACTATAGATATGTAACTTTAATTATTTTAAAAACTTTTATGGATTAAATATGAAAATCAATTCAAATTTTTATTATTGCAATATTTTAGTAAGAATAAGACATCCTCATATTACTTGATGATATTCTATAGCTGCTTTATCTCATTTATATATATAACAAATTAATTTATAGATAAAAAATTTATATATTTTTATCAAATTTTTATTTAATGTTGCAGATATGAATATGAATAAAATAATGTATAATGATATAAAATTTATATCATTAGTTCGCCAATATTATATACTATAAACATTTAACTTTAATTAGTTTAAAAATTTTTATATATTAAACTGACTTTTATATATTAACTTTAAATAATGTCGATAATTTTAAAAAATTGCAAAAATACGATTAATAGATGCCGGTTCAGAAATATTTTATTCCTATAACTTAATACATATTGTTATTATTATATATATATATATATATATAGATATATATTTAGCCAATTCACGAATAAAAAGAATGTTAATACATTTTCCAATAACACTCTGGCAAAAACCTTGATTTTTTTTTTCTTTCTTCTACGACAACTCACAGAATAAAAACATAAACCAACCACTTTAACTATCATCAATAATTTATCAATTCTTAAACAATCAAAGCCTTTATATTTTCAGAATAAATTTTTTTTTTCTCTATCCTCAATATAACTAAAAAGCAACATCACATAAATCTACCAGATAAAAAAATAAAAAGAGCTTATGCTTGTTCTATTCTTCAAAGTCACGCAAAAGTGCTAGTACATGCAGAAAGGAAGTCATTATTCACTACAAACGAACAGGTTCTTTTTAAGCATTCAACACATTATAGAAATACATAAAGTGAAAACGATTGCAAGTTTTGCAATCTGATAAATTTTATTACCCTTACAAGTAGCCGAGAAAAAGACAGATAATTTTTTTTTCTAGTAATAAATAATAAAACATTTAACTTTCATACAGGAATTACTATCATTTATTTAAGCATATAATAAAAAAAAATTGGCACATTAAATAAATATTCTGCAAAATAAACTCAGAGAAATTGATCCATAACAAAATTTTTTTTGACTTCAAAAATTTTTTATTTTATATTACCTACTTTTTTTTTTTTTTTTAAGTCAATTCGTACTACTATATTGCAGAATGTCTTTATAAATAATTTTCATACATTTTTTAAGTTTATCTGGCGCCATCTATTGGTAGATATATGCAATTTAAAGCTAAAAAATAAAAAATTAGTTAATTAAATTTAATTACTGAATTAATATTTGAGAAAAACTGTATTAACATCTAAAGTGTCATCCACTACAAGTTTAAAAAATGTATTTGAATTTGAGTGGATGAATAAAAAGTATTTTATTAACAATTGAAAACTTGAACAAGATATATAAATATATATAGGCAGAGTGTGACCTAATAATAGGAATTGAAAACGAAGTTGGCACATTACATAAATATTCAGCAAAAACTAAACTCAGAGAAAATTATCCATAACAAAATATTTTTGACACAAGAAATAGAAATTCTTATCAGAAATTGTATATTGATCATTGTGGTCTTCTTTGTGTTCAAAAATAATTTAAAATATTATTGATTAAGGTATTGCTTTTTAAATGGTTTAAAATGTTATTGTTTTTTTATAATTATGTTTTTATAAGAAACGTCTTTTTATTTTGATATATAATAAAAATAGGAGCCTGATGGCTGAGTGACTAGCTCTCGGTGCCACAGGTTTCGGGTTCGAGTACCTGTGGTGCCATGGATGTTTGTAGTGGTTCGAAATCCACTCTAAATCCAGGTATGATTCATTAACACAAAAAGTCTTCAAAATAAAACAACATAACATACTACTTTGAAATGTCAGATATTTTGACCTTGGAATATTCTCAATTTAAAAAAGTCTGATACGTAGCGGATCCAGCGTTACCAAAGATCCACTACAGAGACCTTCCTAGAAAGTGCGCAGCCTTCTCCTGGTTCTTCTTCGCGAGTCAGATTTCCAATAAAGCTCCTGCACTTTGGAGAATTGGTTTGGTTTGTCGCTCTACGGTCATTTTGTGCTCACTTTAGGTAAATTTACTGTGAATTCCGAACCACTAACAAATATCCATGCCACAGCCAGGATTCGAACCTGAAGCACCAAAGCTCAGAATGCTACCAATTGGCCATTAAGGTACTTCGGACGACAAATACTCTATCCTATGAAGCAATCCAGTTCTTCCATTTATAATTACATCTACAGTATATCAAAAATCAATAAATTCAGTTAAAAAATTAAAAACTCAAAAGATTCATATTTTGAAATTTTTTTTTTTATAATTGAAATAAATTCTTATTTATTTTTTAATTTTTTGTAGCAATATTAAAAAAAAAAAAACTTTTGAAAAATCAAGCGTCGTCTAGACGTAATTTATTCCTTTATGTCATAATTCAGTTCCATTTAGAGACAAGAATTGTGAAGGTCGTGTTCATTTCTTTTACTTATTAACTTATATCTTTTTATTTAATAGTTTGTATCCTTTTTTTTATTTTGTATCTTTTTTTTAGTAGTTCGTATTCTTTTTTTTTTTTTTTTGTATTCTTATTATTAGTTTGTAATAATCTTTTACTACTTAGTGGCTTTCATATTTAAAACTTAACTCTGTATATCACAGATCTTCATTTTAGTTTTATTAAATTCAGAAATACATTTAGCTCAATATTTTCCTTTTTTTTATATATGGTTTTTAAAATTTTCAAAGAGTGTTAAATAATATTAGAAAATAAACAAACGATTTTAAAAATTTTCAAAGAATATTTAAATAATATTAGAAAATAAACAAACGATTTTAAAAAATTGCTAAGAGTATTTAACTAATATTAGAAAATAAAAAACGATTTTAAAAATTTTCAAAGAGTATTTAAATAATATTAGAAAATAAACAAACGATTTTAAACATTTTCTAAGAGTGTTTAAATAATATTAGAAAATAAACAAACAGTGTTTAAATAATATTAGAAAATAAACAAACAATAAATATTATCCTTAAAAAATTTAAATGCATAAAATTTTAAAGTTTAAATTGGATATATATATATAGTAGAGTTGCATTATATTCTAGATATAGAGTTTGATTATAATTATTTATACCGACAATAAAATGGTATATGAACAATTTAACTTATTCAAAATTCAATTGTTCTTTAAAAACTAAAATTAGCTTTCATCATCATCATCGGCGCAACAGATTACGAGATAGGGCATGTTTTTCTTCTTACTGGGTAAGGTTGTCAGCAATACGCCCAACTCTCTACAGTCACATTAGATCGGGACCTATGGTTTAAAAGTGGATTTCGAACCACTACAAACATCCATGCCACAAAATTAGCTTCAACCATATAAAATTCAAGATTCTCGAATCTAATTTTTAAAAATTTTATTCTAAATACTCCATATTTATTCTAAAAGTCCTTTTCTCAATATTAGTTGGTGGGCCATTCGTGTGGTACATAAGGTCCACCGATGTTTAGCGTAAAAGAAGAATAATTAACCTAAACTATCTTTAACATTTTGTCATGAAGCCATCGCTCTGGACTTTTCTAATTAAAAGATCGAATTTAATATAATTTTCTATACAATAACATTGAAATAATTTTATTGATAAAACAAAAAAAAAAAGTTTATAAAAGAAAATAAAAATCCATTAGTTTGTGTTTATTACAGGAATTTAAATTTTTATAACTTGTTTTTCTTAGATTTATTTTTATCTTTATGCCAAATTCGTGCACAATATTCAATAATATTTTTAAATGGGATAATATTAATTTTTTTAATTTTTATAATGGAATATATATAAAAATCCTTTCTATATTCTGAACCTGGCAAGTCAATCATTAAACATATATTTTTTTTGGAGAATAAACTTAACTGAAAAGTATGCAAGAACAACATTGCATTTGCCTAAAACCCACTGTGCTATTCACGTGACTTTACTGTTTACGTAACATTGAAATAACTTACTTCAGAAAAAAAAAAAAACCAGACCTTAAATTTCAAACAAGGCTTCCAAAACTTCAAGAACACAGCGAGTGACGTGCAGAAAGTTGAGCTAAATGCATTATTTAATGCCTACGCGGTGTTTCTTGGAAACCAATTCTTTTGATTTCACAAGTATGGGCCAACATTGCATAACTTTCAATGCGCTCTTCTCTCTCAATTCGCTGAATATTAAAAAGAAATCAAAATTTTTGTATTTATCATTTTTCCAAATTAAATTTAAGATTGGATTTTTTTTTTTAAATAAAATATTTATTTTATGAAATTATTAGCAGATATCAGAATCTATTTTTATTTAATTATTATTTTTTTTTTTTTAATACTTTTATATTTATTTTTAAATTTTGATAGTTTGGAAAATAAAAAAAATTTATAGTATTAATTTTCAATTTATCATATATTTTATTTAACAATGAAGTAAGTCAATTTTTTCAGCTTTGTGTAAAATTTTCAGCTTTTTGTCAATTTTTTCAGCTTTGTGTGATTTTAATAAAAAATAAAGTTCTTATTTAATTAAAAAATAATTAATAAACTCATTCGCAATTTTTTAATATACATATATTAGTGTATGCGTGTACTCAGCTTAACTTAGAATTTTTTTTTATTTTGTGCCAAAAATTACGAATGAGTTTTATTAATTATTTTTATGAGTTTTTTTTTTAATATATTAATTTATATAATAATTTTAAAAAATCAATTCTATATGAACATTCTAATTCTATAATATTAATTTTGTGTAAATAATAATTACAATTTATATATGTAAATATAGTATAATTCTAAAGGAAATAATAATTACAATTAAATTTTGTTAAATTTTAAATTTTGTTAAATTAAATACAAACTAAATTTTGCTTCGAAATGTTACTTTATCAGTGCATTATTAATAGTTATATTACATTATTAATAATTATATTGCATTATTAATAATTCAAAAAGCAATTGAAATTTGCTGTAATTTAAATAATTAATCCAAAACAAATCTAAATGAAAACTGATTATTTATCGGAATATTTATAGAAGCTAAATCATCGTAACATTTAAATAAATAGTTATGATACAAAAGTATATTTTTCTTCCATTATTATTATTTTTTTTTTTTTACCTTTGCAGAAATGGTGAAGGACTCAAGAAATGTGTTAACCGTAGTATCATAACTTCCTTCTATGTCTTTACATCTTACTTTAAACTTGAAAATTTATTAAATGTATTTATAGATACAAAAAAAAAAAAAAAAAGGTTAATAAGACTTAAGACTATTTCTAATAGCATTTAATCTTTTATACGACTTTTGTGTTTCAGTCAAAATTTTTCATTCAAGCCTAAAAATTCTTGAAATCACAATAATATCTCAAAGAAATAAAATACTTTTAAATATGGTTTGAAAAAAAGTTTTAGAGGTATAGTAAATCAAAAGTTCTACATCTCCAGCAGACACTTGAAATTCTCTAGAAAATAACCTTGTTTTCGAAATAGCAAGCAAACTGCGAAACATTTACACAGTCGTTAAGTGTACTATTTTTGCCAAATCTTAAGCAAGAATGTTGATAAATATCAGCTGTCTCAGCTCAGATGTATTGAGCTATTTCTCTCGTTTCCATGGTAACGAATATTTACATAACATAAATATGAAGTACTTGGAATCTGCAGTACTTGTATTTAATAAATTTTTAAGCCTTATTTGATTCATTGATGATCATTCAAAATCTTTTTGAATTAAGAAAAAAAAAAAAAAAAACTGCACCTAAATTGTACAAAATATCATAATAAGGCAACTTTTTTACCGTATTTTTATATTTTTTTGCCGATTCAATTTAAATAATTTTTATTCTAGCATTCCTGAATGCCTTCCATTACAGTTTTAAAGACAATACAGTTTATCTGAACATCTTCTTGGATGTTTATTTTTAATGTAGATAAATCATTATCATCATCATCATCGGCGCAACAGCCCATGGTGGACTAATGACATCTATCTACTGACATATTTCAAGACACGTGATGTTTTTCTTTTTACGGCATAGGGTACGCCCAAAGCTCTACAGTCATATTAGACTGGGACCTATGGTTTAAAGTGGATTTCAAACCACTACAAACATCCATGGCACTACCGGGAATGGAACCCGAAACTTAAATGTAGATAAGAGGCATTATAAATCGCATTCTATGAATATTGAATATTATTTAAAACAGTATTGCTGTGTAATAATAACAACATACCCTAAATTTTTTTTTAATTGGACAATCTTTGATAAAACGTCACAAGAGCGGAAAATATGAAAATTCCCTTGCAGTAATTGCATATCATAAAATAGTTATCAATTTTACCCCATTCACTTTGAATGGTCGTTGTTAAATAAAGTGTTCATAATTAACCAAAAAAAATTATGATCTGTTTACACGAATACATGTTTAGATTTTAAAAACAGTTTATATTTAATAATTTTTTTTATGTTTATGTAAAATAATATGTATAAATATTAAAACATGTACATGTAATTGATTAAGTAACTTTTAGGGTAAATAATTTACAAATAACGGTTTATCTATTAATAAAATACTATTATATAACGTTTTATAATTAAATCTTTATTAATTGAGAAAATTTAGGATTAATATTTTAATTTAAATTTAAATTTAAATCAATACACAGGATTAAGACGTTTTAATTTATTTTATTTAGGAAATTTAGAATCAATTTAGGATAAATATCTTTTTTTATTTATTTTCAATTTACAGGATTAAGACGTTTTAATTTTATTTAAATTTAGGAACAATTCAGGATTAAATATATTTTTAATTTTTATTTTTTCAATTTAGGATTAATATTGTTTTAATTTATTTTCAATTTAGGATTAATTTGTTTTAATTTATTTTCAATTTAGGAACAATTTGTTTTCAATTTAATTTATTTTCAATTTAGGAATAATTTGTTTTAATTTATTTTCAATTTTTCCGTGTAATAATAATATATCTAAAAAAATAAAAATAATTAAATTAACAATCTTTAATTAGGTGTCACATTAAGATAAAATAGGAGAAAAACCTTTCGCAATATTTGTAAACGATGCCATGAAGTAATTGTAAAATTTCACTCCATTTACTCACTTTGGACAGTCATTATTAAGTAGTATTCACTACCAAAAAAACAACGATCTCCCTATATGAATTAAATGCTTTATCTATTAACGCTTAATACATTAATCCTAAATTTTCATCAATTAATAAAAAATATTTAATTATAAATCGTTATTTAATAATGATATTTTATTAATCAATAAACTGTCCTTCATAAATTATTTACACTAAAAGTTATTTAATAAATTATATATATATAAGTAATGTATTAATATTTATAGATATTATTTATGCAAATGTAATAAAAATTAATTAAATGTAAACTCTTTAAAACATAAATCATTATTAAATAATTTTTTAAAAGAATAATTTAAAACTGAAATTTATTTATTTTTCATTCATTTTTTTGACAGCATTGTGTGAAAAAGTTCTTAATGCCACGATATGAATTTTAATCAAAATATCACTTCCTGATAAATCTATTGCCAACTTTAAAAACGAAAATATACTGCAAAACAGCTGATGCAGATGACGTCACATTCAAAAGACGCCGAACATTCTGAGTTCTCAATTCTTCATATTAATCTTCCGTAACACTTGCAGCAAAACATTAATCAGCACCAACACAACTCAGCAAACAGAAAGAAAAAAAAAAATAAATAAAAAGTGAAACATGGCGATATCAAACTTGAATTCCCTTCTACTGATTCAGAAATTATTCTGACGTAAGAGGATGACGCAAGAGAAGAAGAAAAAAATAAGGCATCAATAATAACGCGGAACACATTTTGTTTTGTCCGTTTTTATTTTTCATAGAAACAGCTGAAAACAATGACATTTTTTATAAATCTGTCTAAAAACATATTTTTTTTATTATCTTGATTAATGTACAAAAGAAAAGTAGTCAGTTTCAGGACATCTTGGCAATTTTTTTTTTTCTTTCAAACTATATACATGAAAAAAAAAGATTTTTTTTTTTTTGTTTGTTTAAATTGAACTATTTCCGTTTTCAATATGACGATATAATCTCTGACAAATAAAAATACGATACTAAAATTCAAATATTATTAATTGTTTAATAATTTAAATATTATATTCTTTGAAATATAAGCATATATTATTTTCAGATATTAATTACAATTTAAATTAATATAAAATAGTAATTCAAATATTATAATTTTATTTTCTGATAATACTAAATATTTTTTCATTCTCACTATAACTAGTCTATAAGGTCGGATAGACCAAAAAATGATTACATACCATAACTTTTCATACAAGAAAATTTTTTTCATTCAAATATAATGATTCTTATAAAAATACATAAAAATCATTTTTTATAATGCGAATATATATTTGTTTTTTTGTACTGCAAATGAATATATATCGAAACGGAATAAAACAAAATAATTATGATTTTTATTTCAAACTAGTTGGTCTGATTTATACTGCTCGCAGACTAGTGCAATCCATAAATCTTAATCGATTAAATATTAAATATTAGTCAGCAATAATTTTATCGTAGTCGAGCTGGTTACATGGATGCTTTCTCACAATTTCTACCCGGTAACAAAGATTTATGTTTTCTAAATTGAAGTGTGCAAATAATAATTTTAATTGTTAGAAATATATCTTGGGACACACTACCCTTATAAAAGTCGAAAATAACAACAAATAACAACTCTCTTACAGAAAATAACAACTAACAACTCTACTGTATAAGATACTTTCGCATCACAAACTACTTCTCTTCATTTAGTATTTTAAAATACTGGTTTTAAGGAAATAAATATTTTCATACAAGAATTAAGGATATAGGAGGAAAAAAAATTGAAAGTATGGTTTGTTTTTAGTAAGTATTCAGTAAAATTAATCTTTTCCCCAAAAAGTTTATTTCTATATATACCCGTTTTTAAATACACAAAATAAAAAAGAAATTTGTATCACATCAATTATGCGATATTCAATCATCATAAAATGCAAAATAAACTTATTTAATAACTGAGTTATGTACAGTATTGACTATATTTATCTTCCCATTCGTCAATAACATTACCAATCCACAAAAAATGGGTGTTTTTTTTTTTTTTTCAGTCTTTAAAATATCCATATCGTAAGAAAATTTTAGTCAATCATTAGTTCACAAACAAAAAGATGCAATTAATTTCGTCAATCATTAGTTCACAAAATAAAAAAGTTGCAATTAATTTCGTTTAGTTTACAAAACAAAAGATGCAAATTAATTTCGTCAATTATTAGTTCACAAAATAAAAAGTTGTAATTACTTATATTTCATTCGGTATATAAATATAAAAAAAAATAAAGAGTTATATTTCTAAATTCCGAAGTTCCAAAATAGTTAAAACTTATCCCTTTATTTAAAGATTTCCCAATGAAATTTTGATGAGAAGAGTTTCATCTGCATTTGGGTGATTCAATATGAAGAAATCGCACTTTTTAGGTTTAAATGCGATTCAATTCAAATTCGAAATTTTGCAATCTATAGAAATTTTTAATTATTTGAAGTTTATAAAACAATAAGAATATTAAGCAATAATATCAAATTCTGCAATATAATAATTTAAGCTTAAATAAACTTTTTTTTTTTTCGTTAAAATCTTCATTTAGATTTGTATTTTTCAATTGGATTGGTATTATTGATTTTTAAAAAAATAACAGCACAATTTGTAAGTATATCATTGAAATATTTATTTAGCGATGGTGAAAATATTAAATACTTTTTCAAATGAATGCATTTCGAAAAAGAAAATCTAAATTTGTAACAACGAATTAAATATCGAATTAAAAATCCTTTTAAAGATTTTGGAACTTAATTTGTGTTAGAACGCTAATAAATAAAAGATGATTTAAAGTATTTTTTAAAAACAATCAATTACAATCAATCAATTTTAAAACAATCAATAGCAGATTTTGCAATATAATAATTCAAGATTAAATGAACGTTTTTTTCGATAAAATCTTCATTTAGATTTGCATTTGCATTTGTATAATTTTTTTTTTTAAAAATAACAGCTGTTTATTTTATGTAGTAATTTTTTATTTTTACGTAATGTTTTATTTACGTAGATCAATGAAATATTTATTTAGTGATCGTGAAAATATTAAATACCTTTTTTAAATGGATGCATTTCGAAATTAAAGAAATTCCCAATAATAACGAATTAAATTTCATTTTAAAGATTTTGGAACTTAATTTGTGTTACAATGCTAATAAACTAAAAATGACTCTGAAGTATTTTTTAAAAAAAATAATCCTTATAATAATACTTTAATGATTATAATTATGTTTTAAATTATATTATATTGATATTTTATTCGTTAAATTAAAAGAAATGTAAGAAGAAAACGCAAGATCTATACACTTCATCTAACTACGTGTAACCCGAAAAGCGGCATTGAAACTTTCAAGATTACAAAACTGCGTCAAAAATAAAATTTTTCGATCTCTAAAAAGATTGACAGATAAACTGATAAAATTATTGCATCATATCAGAATTTGGCACTCACAACAAGTTATTGACAAGCAGGTGTGATACATACTAACAATTAGCAGCACTTGCTAGTGGTAGAAGTAAATATCCTCTACCGGTTTTTCCACAAAGATTGGTGGAAAGATAGTTAAAACAGATAATCTTTCAAAACTTACCTGTATCATTTAATTGCAGAACAATTGTTCGTTGATTTCAACTTCAAATAAAATCTTTTTTTCAATTCCAGATGTCCAAATCTGCGCATGGCTTGGAAACTCGGAATAGCAAACTGCGTCATCTATACCAAACTGCGTAGATGTTAACAGGAAAAGAGAAGCAAGGGAAAAAAAATGTCCAAATGGTCCAAAAAAATTTAAATCTGATACTAAAAAATATACTTTGTCCTCAGAAAAAAAATCGTTCAATTTTTTTTACGCTCGAACTGACCACTCGATAAGACTGCAGCCAGAGTAGAATAAGAATTAAATACGTCTATCCCGAAATTCGAACGTTTCGGTTTCGCGCGCTTCTCTGCCAACCCTTTTTCCTTTGTCGTGAATGTCAAGAGCATCCCGTACACAGGCCGTAAAGAAGGGTTGCTGCGCTCGCCCTTCCTCGCCAAGAAATGTCGCCAAATATACAAATATCTTCGTGATTGATGTTGTTGAAACACCTGGAGAGCTTTCTTAGCATTCAGTCGACGTAGGCATAAAAGATATACCCAACGGTAGTCGCCATGACAAATAAAAAAAAAAAAGAAATCATATTTAGGAAATGAAAGCGAAGTATGTACGCGTGATCGTAAAAGTGAAATTGGAATCTGACTGACTTCAAACTTTGTTTACACTGCGGAGATTGGAATAAAATAAACATTTTCAGCATTAGTAATGTTTAAAATCGAAACTGTTTATAATTAAAACAATGTATATACAAAGAAAAATCAATCACATTAATTTTGAATAATATGTTTCAGCATTAGCGATGTTTAACATCGAATGTGTTTATAATTAAAACAATGTTTATACAAAGAAATATCAATCACATTAATTTTGAATAAACATTTTCAGCATTAGTAATGTTTAAAATCGAAACTGAATATAATTAAAACAATGTATATACAAAAAATAATCAATCACATTAATTTTGAATAATATGTTTCAGCATTAGCGATGTTTAAAATCGAAGTGTTTATAATTAAAACAATGTTTATACAAAAAATATCAATCACAAGTTAATATGCGAAGAATAATCAATCACAACTTAATAAGCGAAGGATAATCAATCATATTAGCATAACAATAATCTAAGATATTATCACTCAAAAATTTTTGTTGTTTTTTATTGCATTTTAGTAAAATTTATGCAATTTAAAATGAAGGACACACTGTTCCTTCTATTGTTCAACACAATTTTGCCAGAAAGTTTTGATTGTTGACATTGAAACTTGAAAATTTATTTTTATGTGTTTTTCTTTAATACGTATACATTTCAAAATGATTTACATAAAATAAATGTCATTAATTTTCAGAAAATATTTTATGATCGATTAATACTAATGTGCTGGAATGATTTAATATGATTTGAGCTAGATTTGCTTTTTTAATTTAGTATATATATATTTTTAATTTTGAATAATATGTTTCAGCATTAGTGATGTTTAACGTCGAAAGTATTTATAATTAAAACAATGTATATACAAAGAAAATCAATCACAAGTTATATACGAAGAATAATCAATCACAAGTTAATATACGAAGAATAATCAATCTCAAATTAATATGTAAAGAATAATCGATCACATTAGCATAGCACTAGTCTGATATATTATCAATGAAAAGTTTTTATTATTTTGTTTGCATTTTAGTCAAATTTATATAATTTAAAATGAAAGACAAAAAAATGAAATTATCATAATTTGAATTTAACTATTAAGAGTTAAAAATTTCAAAATGTTCAACACAATTTTCCCAGAAAGTTTTGATTTTGAATCTTTTTCCTTTGTGTACACTTCGAAGGGATTTAAATAAAATAAATTTCCTTAAATATCAGAAAATATTTTATGATAAATTGATACTAATAATATGTTGGAGTGATTTAATAGGATTTGAACTATTTATGCCTGTTTTAATTTAGTACATATATTTTTTAATTTTGAATAATGGGATTTCAGCATTAGTGATGTTTAACATCGAAAGTTAATATAATTAAAAACAATGAATCTACAAACATTAATTAATAACAAGTTAATATGCGAAGAATAATCAATAATATAATCATAACACAGATATGAGATTCTATCACTTCATTTTTTTTTTTATTATTTTGATAGCATAAATAATAAAAAGACAAACTACAAACGAAATTATCATAAATTTGAATTTAATTATCAGTTAAAAATTTCAAAATATTCATCACAGTTTTCCTAGAAAGTTTTCATTTTTTGCATGTTTTTCTTTAATAGGTATAGAATTGTAAGGAATTTAAATAAAATAAATTTCCTTAATTATCAGAAAAATACTTTATGATAGATTAATATTGATAATATGTTGGAGTGATATAATATGATTTGAGCTAATTATGATTGTTTTAATTTAGTATATATATATATATATATATATATATATATATATAATAAATTTGAATATTAGGATTTTAGCATTATTGGTGTATAGCATCAAAAGTGAATACAGTATAATTAAAACAATGTACATACAAAGAATAATCAATCACAATTTAATATGCGAAAAATAACCAATCACATTATCAAAGCACTTATCTGAGATTTTATCACTAAATTTCTTCTAGCATAAATAATGAAAGACAAACTTCAAAAGCGAAATTATCATAAATTTGAATTTAATTATTAAAAATTTCAAAAATTCAAAAAATGTTTATCACAATTTTGCCAGATCGTTCTGATTTTTACGTATTTTTTTTTTAATATGTATTGTAGTGTGCAGGTTGGGCAACTGGATTATAACTGGATGTGATTGGGCTGAGATACTCGGGGTACAGATTGTAAAAATATTCACACGCGCACAAACACCACACATATACAATTAGACAATATTTAACACATTTAAAGACATATAATTGTAGATTAGTGGAAGGGTTGAACTTCTAAGCCGAAAACTCAATATTCAGGTATGCGCAGGGTGCGAGAAAGATACTTCCTCTCCGGGTGAGAGTCTATATGCCAACTTATTACGAAGAGTTGCGTTAAATATATTTCCCCTCTTGATGATAATTACAAACCATACGTTTCTCAGTAGGTTTGTAATCTATCATCAGTGCAGGTCGCGCAGTACTTCCTCTCAGGTGAGAGTCTCGAAGACTGCTGACTCTGCTGAACGCCACTGGAGGCGCTCTTGACAATGTGTGGGAGGAAGCATGATTACAGATGCATTTAGAAGTAATTTAATTAAAAATAAATGCCCTTAATTAGCAGGAAATATTTTATGATAGATTAATACCAATAAACGATGATGGAGTGATTTAATATGATTTGAGCTAAATATGCCTCGCATAATTTAGTATATATATATATATATATATAGGTAGATAGATAGATATAAATTTTGAATAATAGATAAGAAGAAGATAAATTTTAAGCAACAAGTTAAAGGGAAAATGAATTTAAAATTGAAAAATATATTACAGTGCTCATAACATAACTCTATTAATATTTTGTTGTTTTTGTTTTCTTTGCAAAACAGAAATTTTGCAAAACAATGAAATGAGAACGAAAAAAAGCACACATGATCTTAAATGCCAAATTGAAATGTAGATAACGACCAAGTTTGTTTACAGTTTGGGCTACTAGAATAAAAATATAATATCTGTCTCAATGCAGTGTAGAAAATTACGTTATATTTTTAAAAACTTTTTTTTTTATACAAAAAAAAAATTATTAACTACCAACTGCATTAGGATGATTTATTTTTAAACCATATACTATGCTTGAATAAATATTTATCTGCTAGTAGGCAGACGGCCTTGGCCCACCAAGGGCTGTTATGCTAATGATGAAGAATAAGAATTAAATATTTATTGCGTCTGTTTCCATAGATGCCCTGGCTTTTATCTTGCAATATAAAACTTTGGGGTTTGAAAAATATAGAACATTACAAATAGAAATACATTAGTAAATTACCCAATGAGAAAATTGTAAAAGGAATCTAATTGAGCAATTAAACAAGAGTTGAATATATGCATTTTGGAACCTCCATTTTCTGTATTGCTAAGTTTCTAAACAGGACAATCATGAATATCTGTATTGTTGTTGTGACAACACTAATCACTAATCCTCAGTGTCCGCCTCTTCACATAATACTATTATGTAAAGAAAAATCAGTACAATCTGCTGTTGTTGTTGTGTCTAAGCTTTTAGTATCCGCCAGCGTGGAACTGACACTCCATGAGTTTATCTACTCATGGATGGACTAGGGGGCAGGTACTGTTGTTGTTGATGGAGAATTTAGAGGTAGATGTCTGAGCTAGCTCCGAGTCGCTGAAGAAGAAGGAAAGTGCCTTCCGGGAGGACTTTTGGAGGGATTTACTCGACTTGAATATTGCATGGGAGAAATCCCGAAACCTCCCACCAGGTAGTCCGACCAATCAGGGGCCTGACGGCCGAGTGGTTAGCGCTCTGGCTCTCGGTACCATAGATATCGGGTTCGAATCTCGGCGAGGTCATGGATATTTGCAGTGGTTCGGAATCCACTTTAAACAGTAGGTCCCGGTCTCATATGACCGCCAGAGCGTCCTATAGCCCAATCAGACTTCTTCTCACCCACATCATTCCCAAATTGTAAAGGGGCAACTCAGTTCTAGGCACTGTGATGTGGTGTGGTGTAGTAGTAGTAGTAGTCCGACCAACCAGGCAATAGACTGAACATCCCAAATGCCATCGAGGTTCCTCGTTTATAGAAACAATGTCTATAATAGTGCTGCCAGAACCTCAGCCCTAATACTCACCAGCGGCGTACGTCACCACATAGAGCCAAGAGTCGGGCACCTGGAGTAGTGAATAGAAATAAATTATTTCACAAATGGATTTTTGGAGGAAATTCGCATTTTCAAATTTTGAGAACAGAATTGTAAAAAAATTTTGGCATTATCAATGGTTGGAGAAATGCCTTCTAATATCTATATAATTTTATCTATTGTAACATAAATTTGTACATCCAGTTAACCTTGAATGCTTAATGCTTGAAAAGTTAGTTTCGGATCTTTGAATTTCAGAACACGATTTAGCTGCGAATAAAATAGAAATGTATCTCTACCCCTCTTTGTGGTAAGAAATTAAAAAAAAATGAATAAATAAAAAATACAGTTTTTAAATTTGTTTGTCTCTGATTAATAAATGACGAAATCAAATTATCAGTTCTTTGCTTTAAAATTCCGGCTTCATAAGGTTTTTTTTTTTTTTTAATATGAAACACCACTATGTATACATAATGCATTTAACTCTCCAGTACCATTGAAAGCAAAATTATTCAAGCCGAAACAAATGGCTCAATGAAATATTTGTTGGTAGTTAAAATGAATAGATTTTTTATGTTAAATAATATTGCCATCGTCATCAGTTGTGCAACAGCCCCTTGGTGGCCAAGGCCGTCTGCCTACTGGTAAATTTCGAGACAGGAGATGTTTCTTTTTACTGGGTAAGGTTTTCATCCATACTCCCAACGCGCTACAGTCATTTTAGACCGGGATCTACGGTTTAAAGTGGATTCAAAACCACTACAAACATCCATGGCATCACCGGGACTTGAATCAGAAACTTATGGCCCAGAGGGCCAGAGCGGTAATCTGTCGGCCAACAGGCCCCAAACAATATTGTAGGAACATTAAATAGGAACAGAAGCGTTCATGCCCTTTTTACTAACTAAGCTGTTTAATTTTCGAATGGATTTAATCAAAACAAAATATGTTGAAATTAATATAATATAAACAATTTCATTCAGTGTTTTTGTAATTTTACTTTGCGGAATCCAATGCTAAATATAGAAAATGTTTGTTTTCAAAAATTCCTTTCTAGCGGTATATTAAACGCAATGTCATTTATCAAAAAATAAAATATCATGGTACTAACCTGAATTTTGATAAGTAAAATTTATTGTTATTTGTGTTTATTTTAAATTCCAATGCCAATTTTGTAATTTGAATAACGTAAACAGTCTGAATATTCCAGTGTATTGGTATCGATTGTTTATCTTTTTTTGAATTTGAATAAAATAAATAATTAATTGCAAAAAGTTTATTTATTTTATTTTTTTGTTCGTAATACAAAAAGTAACATAAAGAATAAGTAAAAATTATATAATTCAAATAAAGATTTAAGAGAACAATTTTGTATTAAAATTGAGAAAACTAGAATGGTATTAGTATATACGTTAAAAATATTTTTCTTCGTTAAACTTCATGAATTGCATTATCAACTTTTTTAATATAAGACTTTTAATTTACATTACGTTACTCAATGTACGTTACTCAATGTTTGACGTTACTCAATGTAGTCTCTTAACGTAATTTCTTGACAAACAAGAATATTCTTTACTGATAGTTCTAAGGTAAAATCCATCTATAAATTTCAATTCTTAACGCTTATTTATGGCTAATTATTTGCAATAATTAATTCTTTATTATTGCTTAAATGACAGTATAAGCAATAGTATCTACAGTATAAAGAATAATAACTATAGTCTAAGTCAGGGGGCAACCCAAATGGTCTTGCGGGCCACTTTGAAATGCATCCTAACTCCGCGGGTTCACATATAAAATTATATATCCCCATTCATCCCCATATATACACTGAAGTGACAAAAGTCATGGGATAGCAATATGCAAATTTTTCAGATGGCAGTAGCATCGCGTAGAACAGGTATAAATGCGCAGTGCTTTCGCAGAGCTTTCATTTCTGTTCAAGTTATTCATGTGAAGAGGTTTTGACGTGATGATGACCGCACGACGGAATTAACAGACTTTGAAAGCGGAATGTTAGTTGGAGCTAGACTCATGGGTCATGCCATTTCGGAAATCGTTAGGGAATTCAACATTCCCAGATCCACTGTGTCAAGAGTGTGCCGAGAGTATGAAATTTCAGGCATAACATCCCACCATGGACAGCGCAGTGGTCGACCGCCTGCACTTAACGACCGAGACCGGCGACGTCTGCAAAGAATCGTAAATTCTAACAGACAAGCAACACTGCGTCAAATAACCGCAGAAATCAATGTGGGACGTACAAGGGGACTTGTCTGTTAGAACTGTGCGGAGAAATTTGCCTTTCTTGGGCTATTCCAGCAGAAGACCGACTCGAGTGCCTTTACTGACAGAACGACATCGCTTGCAGCGACTCTCGTGGGCACGTGAGCATATCGGTTGGTCCCTAGATGAATGGAAAACCGTGGCCTGGTCCGAAGAGTCACGATTTCAGTTGGTAAGAGCTGATGGTAGGGTTCGAGTGGGGCTCAGACCCCACGAAGCCATGGACCCAAACTGTCAGCAAGGCACTGTTCAAGCTGGTGGTGGCTCCGTAATGGTGTGGGCTGTTTTTTCATGGCCCGGACTTGGTCCTCTGGTGCGACTGGACCGAACATTGACTGGAAATGCTTATGTTCAGCTACTTGGAGATCACTTGCAGCCATTCATGGACTTCATGTACCCAAACAACGATGGGATTTTTATGGATGACAATTCGCCATGTCACCGGGCCACAACTGTTCGCGATTGGTTTGAAGAACATTCTGGACAATTCCAACGAATGATCTGGCCACCTAGATCGCCCGACATGAATCCCATCGAGCATTTATGGGACATCTTCGAGAGGTCTGTTCGTGCCCAAAATCCTGCACCATCAAAGCTTTCACAATTATGGACGTCTATCGAGACAGCATGGCTCAATATTCCTGCAGAAGACTTCCAACGACTTGTTAAGTCCATGCCACTTCCGAGTTGCTGCACTTCGCCGGGCGAAAGGAGGGCCGACACGATATTAAGAGGTATCCCATGACTTTTGTCACTTCAGTGTATATATATATATATATATATATATATATATATTGCAAATCGATCTCAATTTGGGTATTTGCACATATTGATTGGTGTTTCATCCGTTATGTTTGAGCGTGTTTTGTGTTTGGTCAATTTCAATTTCGAAAATCTATGCGTATCTAGGGATGGTCACTGTATCACTGTGAGTGAAACATAGAACCTTTTATATTAGATGTTCCAAGATGCGAACGCTTCATGAGTTCGCAGAATATAATCTAATTATTCTGCAAAGCTCATAACCGTAAACTCATAAATAAAACATTCAATAGTCATATGTTCGCAAGAATATAATTTTAAAATCAAAGTTAATTTTTTTTTTTATAATTTCGGGAGTTACTTTTAATATATGGATGCATGAATAATGTATTTTTTTAATTCATTCGTTTCCAGTACTTTGGCCATTATAAAAAGAAATTATTTGTAAAAGTGTGATACATCTAACGCTCCGCAAAAATATTCAATTCGCGCCGCATGTGGCCTGCGGGCCGCGGATTGGTATAAGCAATAACATCATTTCTAACTGTTGAAATGTCGAAAGTCAGAAACCTCTATTTCATATCAGAAACTCCATTATGAGAATTCATCCGTCTATTCATGAGAATCAATAATTCTACGATAAAGTCACACCAAGTTAATGAAATCATTACTTTATTTTCCAAGCTCCAATTCAAAATCAGCTTCAACACGCGCAGTTCGTAGAATCTCATTAAAGCTTAAAAATAAATAAATAACATCTGGAATTCAATGGAAATAACATGTTTATCAAAAACACGAATGAAAAATTCATTTTTTTTTTTTTACAAATTGAAACGGTTTTTCTCATTTCTTTTTGAAAACAGCAATTTTGCATATGAATAATTTTTATGATGTTTATTAAATTAAAGCGAGGAATGTTATTGTAATCTTCTTCAGAACAAAATTAGAATCTGAATTGTATGCAACAAAACAAATATGTTTACGTTTCAGGATAAATCGATAAATAAACATTTCCGGTCGAAAGCAGATGCTCGTTATAGAAGTATTTCAATAAGAATATCTTTAAGCTCATATGATACGTAATTCATAACATTTGTATTATTTTATTTCTTAATAACTTCTTTATCTCGTTTCTGCCTACGTTAAATAAATATACTGACATAAAATAAATGCTTTCCAAGAAGTAATCTTCGACATAACTGTTAAAAAAAAAATTCTAAATACGCTCTCTTGAACTTGATAGAGAACTTTTATCTGATACAGTTCTTAAGTTTGTTTATTCTTCGAATAGCTTTAAATAAAATGTTTTTAATTTACGAAAGTGTGTTGTTCCGTCTTAAAATGAGAAAATTATTTAGTTTTTGCTTAATTCTTTATTTAAAAAAAAATATTTTTTTGCAGATTCACTAGGAAAATGAATAAAAATGAAAATGGACATAGAAATAAATGTTTTCCATTAAGTTTTCTTGAACTTGTTAAAAAAATTCCAAATAAACTCAGAGAACTTTTATCTGATACAGTTCTTCAAATTTGTTTACTCTTCGAATAGATTTAAATGAAATAATGTTTAATAATTTAAATAAAATAATGCTATAAATAAATAATAGTTTAAATAATATTATAAATAAATAATTTAAATAAAATAATGTTATAAATAAATAATTTAAAATAATGTTAATAAATTTTAATTTACGAAAGTGGTTTTTTTTTGTATGTGTGTGCGCATGGGTTTGTGTCCATCTTAATTCTTTATTTTAAAAACAATTTTTTTTTTTTTTTTGCAAATTCACAAAGGAAAATGAATAAGGATATAAAAATAAATGTTTTACAAGAAGTTATCTTGAACTTTAACTGTTAAAAAACCCTTCCAAATACGCTCTTGAACTTGACAGAGAAATTTTTATCTGATACAGTTCTTTTCAAATTTGTTTACTCTTCGAATAGCTTTAAATAAAATAATAGTCTTAATTTACGAAAGTGGTTTTCTTGTATCTGTATGTTTGTGTCTATCTTAAAAATAGAAATTTAATTTTTGCTAATTTTTATTTTAAAAACAAGTTTATTTGCAGATTCACAAGGAAAATTAATAAGTATATAAAATGTTTTTCCAAGAAGTTATCTTGAACTTTAACTGTTAAAAACCTTCCAAATACGCTCTTGAACTTGACAGAGAAATTATCTGATACAGTTCTTCAAATTTGTTTACTCTTCGAATAGCTTTAAATAAAAATAATTGTCTTGGTTTATGAAAGTGGTTTTTTTGTATGTGTGTGTGTGTGTGTGGGTTTGTGTCTATCAAAAGTGACAATTATTATTTTTTGTTTAATTTTTTTTTTTCATTTAAATTTTGCCTTATTCTTTATTTTATAAACATTTTTTTTTTTTTTTTTTGAGATTCATAACGAAAATGAATGTGGACATAAAATTAAATGTTTTCCACGGGGAGTTATGTTGTACTTAACTGTTAAAAAAACCTTCCAAATACGCTCTTGAACTTGACAGAGAAATTTTTATCTGATACAGTTCTTCAAATTTGTTTACTCTTCGAATAGCTTTTAAATGAAATAATTGTTTTAATTTACGAAAGTGTTTTTTGTATGTGTGTGTGCGCATTTGTATCCATCTTAAAAAATAGTAAAATTATTAATTTTTTCACTTTTTATTTTAAAAAGCCATTTTAAAAGTTGCCATTAAAATTAACGGTATCTAACGAAATTTTTTTTTTTTTTTTTTCATTTATTTTTATGTAGAAATATACAATCAGGGCCGAATTTTCCTATAGGCTAACTAGGCTTCAGCCTAGGGCCTCAAGATCAAGAGGGTCCTACATTCAAATTAATCATTGTTAGCAAAAATTAGAAATATACTATTTTTTAAAAAACAGTAAACACTAAAACCCTGAGTCGAAAGTAAGGAGAAATTCTACACATATGAGTAATAAACAAACATAAAAATGTAGTGGTTAAGATCAACGCGTTCGGCTCATTGGGGACTGTTTGTTTGTATATACTACATTGCATCAAAGTATAGTTCATACGTTCACATTGCAATGGCTATAGTTTGATTAGTTATTGTTACAAAAGTACTATATATGGTGCTGAGAATAAATGTCCAAATAAGTATTCTCGACTTTTCTTTTTATTTATTATCCGTTCCACAGTTTTTATAAAAATTAGTACCAATCACAACATGTTTCATTTAACATATTGATATATCACAGTAATGATGTATTTTATTATCTCTCATGTAATTTAAAAACTTAAAAATGGGAGGTGAAAGGACCTCATAAGTGAATAGCCTAGGGCCTCTTTCATCTAAATCTGGCCCCTGTATACAATTATAATTTTATTAATACAATGTGGGTAAAAATTTCATTTTCATCAAATATTGTAATTTTGTGTGAAAATTTTTTTAAATATTTTTAAAAAGAAGATTTTTTAAAAATCCTATACATTTATTACATTCAAATTAGAATGAAGGATTTTTTTTTTAAATTCAAAGTTAAATATTTCGTTAATAATAAATTATTTTAAAGAGGAAAAATATAATAAAATATACCACAAAAATTTTAAAAGAAATATTATTTTGCTGTCAAAGATGAGTGATGGGTTGTTACTATTTGCTTGTCAAATAACATACATTCCTCTCTCCTAAGAATGAAATGCCAAAATTCTTCCTGTGAAAAAAAAATTCTACCAGATTCTGGAGCAAAATATTTCAGTTCTACTTGTTTTTGTAAATATCTCCAACGAAAAAAAAAAAAAAAAAAAAAGACTTGAACTGATGTGTTTATGTATGTCAATAAATGATAATGCTGAATAAGCTATATAAAAATTAAAGTAATTTAAGAAGAATAAGAAGTTATAAACGAACTTAGAAGGAAATTACTTAGAAAGAATAGTTAAAATTAAATAATATTTAAAAATGTGAAAGGGAATGATATAAAATCCTTAATCTTATAAATTATTTGATTATCTCTCAGGTTTAAATAAAAATTGAAAAGAATATAAAAGATTTACTACTTCCAAATTTCAAATAATTCAATTGCGTTACTATTTAATTACATGTAATATAATTGCTTCATCAAAGTATTCTCCAAATATAATAGGAATTAGATGTCATTATTTAAAACGCAAAACTGAATAAAATATTCAAGTAATTATAAAGGAATAGAATTTTACATAATTAAGATCCTTTAACCATTGAATCGCACGTTACAGAAAAATTCATTTCCATGATTTTATTATGTTGACGTCTTGTCTACGATTACACTTTCTAAGAGGTTGAAAAAGCGTTCAAGCTTTGACTAATTGATAAATGTTTAAACTTTGAAATTCCAACGTGTACTTATGGAATTTCATTAGAGTTTTCCCTGACAATCAAATTTTCTGAAGACGGAATTTCAGCTCATTAGATATTAATTTTTAGAAGTCAGTTAAAAATGATTTATGTGGGTGGATGACAACTCCATTGGAAAATAAATTTTTATGAAATGTATGGAGTTTCTTAAGCTGGTAAAATTCAATCCGTATTTTCCACGAAATCTTTAGCAAAAATTCTTGAAGAATTTTTGGAACTTTTAAAGCGGTTGGCCATAGTTAGTTCAACTTCTGAATTTAAAGTAAACAAGCAATTACAATTGAATAAACAACTATAAAAATCACAAAACTGATAATTTTTTTGAAATTTTTCTTTAAATGCAATTTTAAATAATCAAAATTATCTGATGTAAAAAGAAATGTTACATTAAAAGATTTTAAAAATGTGTATATATAATAAATTTTTACAAGCAAATTCATAGGAATCTGGGATTAGAATCCCACTTTTTTAACCGACTAATTCAATTGATATTTTTATGAAGGTTTTAGCAAAAGTTATTGACGAATTTTTTGAAACTTTTTAAGTTGCTGGCACATTTAGT